>VZTU01018737.1:78607-106808 GCA_013400835.1 Zapornia atra
GTCCCTGGAAGTGTTCAAGGCCAGGTTGGATGGGGCCCTGGGCAACCTTGTGTAGATCCAGACCTGGAGGTTGGTGGTCCTGCCTATGGCAGGGGGGTTGGAGCTCTATGATCCTTGGGGTCCCTTCCAACCCAGACCATTCTATGATTCTATGATTCAACAGGCCAAGTACAAGGTCCTGCACAAAGGTCAAACCCCAGATATCAATACCAGCTGGGAGAAAAAGATTTTGAGAGCAGCTCTGCAGAGAAGGACTGCAGAGCTTAATGGTGGATTAAAACCTGGATATGACCTGGCAGTGTGCCCTCACAGCCCAGAAAGCCAACTGTATCCTGTGTTGCATCACAAGAATTGTGACCAGGAAGTCAAGGGAGGTAATTCTGCCTCTACTCTGGTGAGACTCTGGTCGGAGTACTGTGTCCAATGCTGGAACCTTCAGCAGAGGAAGCATCCAACATGGACTTGTTGGAGTATATCCAGAGAAGGTCCATGAAGCTGATCAGAGAGCTGGAGGACTTCTATGAAAACAGACTGAGAGAAATGGGCTTGTTCAGCCTGGGAAAGAGAAGGCTTCAGAGAGACCTTAGGCCAGCCTCTCAATACTTAAAAGGGACTTAAAGAAAGATAGGGAGAGACTTTTTAGTAGGCTGAAAGGACAAGGCACAATGGTTTTAAACTAAAAGAGAGTAGATTCGGACTAGATATAATGAAGAATTTTTTTTGTTTGTTTGAGGGTGCTGAAATGCTGAAACAAGTTGCCCAGAGAGGGACCTCATCCCAGGAAACATTCAAGGCCAGGTTGGATGGAGCTCTGAGAAACATGATCTAGTTGAAGATGTCTGTGGTCATTGCAGGGAGACTATATGACCTTTAAAGCTCCCTTCCAACCTAAACTATTCTGTGATTCTATGAAATGGTGTCTGCTTTCAATTGTTCTGATTCATACACGCAACGAATGAGTTGAGTCCAGCACCTTCCAATCTGCACTATTCATAGTACATTCCTTGTCTTAGGTTCTGTCACCTCTGCTGATGCCTTTTCTTTGCTTTCTCAAAGGTGTAAACCAGCTGCCTACTTTCTGCCAAGTAGTATACTCAATACTGGATCAGCTTCACTGATTTATCATTTTATCTTCACTTTTTGTCTCTTCCCACCTACTACAATGCAAGAAGCATTGTGGGGGGGCTTGGAGAGGACATCTGTATGGGTCATCTCACAAATGAACACATCCTGTTTTTTTCAGATGTGATGCTGTAATTAGCTTCTTCTCGATATGTTGTGTTTTACACTCTGGTTGTTTTGCTTAACAATTACTCAGTGTTGTGAAAGCTTCAGAACCAATGTATACGGAGCTGACTAAAAAGGAATTAAAATAGGGCAACATGCCTGTGTCTTGGGGAGAGAGGATGAAGCCACTTTAATGTAATTTTAGATTGATTCCCAACTGAATGCACAAAGAAAATGGATTCATAGCAGTTAAAGGAATTAAATGCTTTGATTAGCTACCCAGAATGAGTTACAGAATTCAAGTATGAGCTGATGGTTAGGCAGGGTGAGAAGGTGTCACTGCTGTCAAGAAGTGCTAATGAAGAACATAATGGATGTTGCACAAGAAGGGGGCTAATGAGAAAGAGGCTGAGCACTCCAGATGTTGGACAGGACTACAGAGGGGTGAGTTTGATGTTCTGGTTGGAAGAGAGGGATGTGACCTGAATATTGGATTAAATTGAACTCTGCCCATTAAGAGGAATTGGAAGCTCCTAGTTGTCTCATTACAACTTCTGACACTGAAGTTGTGGTATAGATTATGGGTTTTGCTGGTAACTGTGCTCCAGAGCGTTATAACAGCTGTTACTTATAGCATGTGGTGTTTTGGCTACCATGTAAGTGCATTCTGAAGTACATCAGCACTGCCTATTTTTGACTTGACAGTAGGAGCATTGAAATTCACTGTGTTGTCTTAATTCACCTGAGGACATTTCCAGGGGATGACTCCATGTAGTACTCTGGAGTCAGATTTTTTGCATCTATTTGGCACCCAGATCTCAGGAATCGTTTTGAAAAGTTTAGTATTAAGCTTTTAAGTAGCTTTGCCAGGGTCTATGAATAATGAGCTTCTCTGTGTAGAGGGGGGAATGTCTGGATTGTGTGGTTCTGTGTCACAGCAGAGACCTTATACGGCATAACAAAATATGGCTTGGGTCAAGAGACAGCATTTAGTGTGTCACACTTGAGATAATCTGTGGATGGGCACAGCTCTCATGACTATCACAGAGGTTGCCTTGCCTTCTGTGGGGAGGGCTGGATCCCTCAGCTCTCTTCATAGTACCATAGGGTGTTACGGGTGGGAAGGGGCCTTCACCCAAGCATTTAGAAGGTTGTATCCCCCAGTCGTCTGCTTATAGTCACATAGAGGAGTTAAACTGAAATTTTGACCTGACCCAATGCGTCTCTTGTATGTAGAGATAGAAGTATTTGGTCCTAGATATTGCTAGGTACCTGTTAAAAAGGTAACAGAGATTTACTATTTACCAATAATTTGCCAGCAATCACTGCGTGACAGCCTACCCTGCTGAGATGTCCCTCTGTATTGTCGGAGCAGTATATGTCCTAGTTGCTAGACCACGAAGGACGTAGCTATAGGAACATATACGAATAGATACCAGCTGGGCTGTCTCATTCCCTGAGCTGTCTGTCCAGAGATAAGACATCTCCAGACATGAAGCCACGTATTCATTTTAAGTGCTGCTCCATGCTTGAGGAAGTTTGACCGATTTCCCTGCTGGGACATACTGTGATAATGACATGGCTTTGTAGCATCACAACTAAAGCTATCTCACGCTCATAGCACAGGCAGCACAAGCATAAATCTGTTAGCCCCTTGTCATGTTATCCAAAATCCTGCTACATTTATTTAGAGCTAATATATATTACTCTTATTCTGCTGCTGCTTCTGGCAAACTGGTCCAGCTTCCCTAAAGCCTGGAATTAGGTATTTGACTGCAGGATTTGAGGAAAACCTAGCTTGATCTGGTGCTGCCTTTAAGCAGCTTTATCTTTTCACGTGGGCTGATGTGAATCTTACTCTGAAGATTCTGCTGTCGCTTGCATGCAGTCCTTTGTGGCAGTAGGCTTGAGTCTGCACCTTGAAACTCCATTTTTCAGAAGAGTCTTTCAGTAATTAATGCTTCATTTTTATTAATATCTTCCATTCAGTAAGTAGATAAAGTAACTTCGGTTTTGAACACTGCTATCACTTTTTCCTCTGGTGATAAATGCTGCTTTCACTCGTGCTGCAGCTGGATAATGATTTCTTTGAAAGTGTATTTAAAGCACTGCCTTCTTCAGAATCACAGTTTGGTTTATATGCTAAACTTGATCCAATAAATAGCTGTCTCATCCAAACAGCAGTAATGAACACTGGGTTTAATGTTTTTCTCAGTAGAGTCAGGAACAATGTTTCTTATAAAGTGCTGAATTCATTTTAAAGTGAAAGCATCAGGTTAGAAGACACCTCAACAGGTTACATTGTCCAACCTCCTGCTCAGAGCAGGATCAACTCTGAGGTCTGGCCAGGTAATTAAGGGCTTTACCCAGACCTGTCTGGAAAGCCTCCAAGGCCTGTACAACCTCTGCATAACCTCTGTCTGGAGCTGATTTCACCTTAAAAAGAGAAATGCCAGAGACTAAGCAGAATGAAAGTACATTCAAAAATTAAAAAAACTTGATGAAGCAGATAGATCTTGTAAATCAGATGCCTTGTTACACATTGGCTTATATTCACTTTGTAACTAGTTCAGTCTTTGCTGCTTCTCTTGCAATTTTTAGAGTGCACTAATTGACACAGTTTATGTTCTAAGGAGATGTTAGGAAGCATGTAAGGTAAAATTGCATTGGGTAAAATTAATTGGCTGTTTACTGGCCTTGGGAAGCTGCAAATCAGTGAACAAAGTTCTGTCATTAGCTTTCTTGAGGAGAGGGCAAAGTGGAGCATAACCACCTGCTGATGCTATTTTGTGCAGTTCGATTAGACTTGGTCTCATCTCAGCTTTTTTCTTCCACCAGTCTTTATCAATGGGTTCTTATATAAGCTCGGTCTGCTCCAGTAGCATCCAGGGAAAATGTGAAAAATGGCACTTCCCTGATTCAGAATACAGACTGAGAGATGCTTGAAAGTCATACCACTAAGCCGTATACACCCTTCAGATGAGCACTTTCCTCTTGAGCTACACTGTTATCCATGCATCAGTTCCACAGACATGCTTTGAGTTCTGGGGAAGTGTTAATGATGAGCTTGAGTCGTGGGAGAGCAATTGTCTGCTCTTCATTGGAAAGGAAATGGAGTCTTTGATCATAATTGCAAATATAAATTGCCCATCCTGAAAGCTAAAAAAGTCAGAAAGCTTGGTTTAATTTCTCTTGGAGAATCAGGGATGCTTCTTTGAGACGTAATCAAGGACAAAAATCTGCAATTTATTTACTTATCTTAGTGTGAAAGATGGTATTACTGTGCATGAATTAAAAAGAGACATCATCATAAAATTGATGCTCAGCTAACTCCATAAAGCTTGGTAGCCAATAGATACACTTTTTTTTTTTTTTTTTAAATTTTTAAATATTTAATAAGGGGTAACTTCAGGATTATTCTGTAACGATCTCATCCCTATGCAATGCAAGGAAAATGTGTCTGTGTTAGAGGGTCTTCTTTTGCTGGGACTGGTCTGGCAAAACAAGGATTTGAAAGTGTAATGCTTGGTTGTTGGAATATTGAATGAATTCTGTCATTAAACAGCTTTTTGTGCTGGCATTAACATTCTGTGCAAACATCTCTGATGTTGCTGGTATAGCCGTACTTTTAGGGGTGTACTGAAAGGGAAGATTTTATACCTTTCAAGTCAGATGTGCTTCTTGGTGTTGTAATTCCTCCTTGCAATGAGATTTAAACTTGTGTTGAGACTGTGTTAAGACGAAGCATCTGAGAATTAATTAAACATTTGACTATTCAGTTCAAACTCTGACAGAGGTTAAAGGTTAAAGTTTACTCAAAGGTTTCTGTTTAGAGCCTTGCAGACAACCTGTTTAAAATGCACTGAGAGGTATAGCTGGAAGGACATGACAGTAAGTAGAAGTTTATCTTTAAAATATTTTTTATGAATTCAAACATGCTTATTTATACAGATGAAAATGCTAGCTATCAATGGGATATTTAGGACCATTATTTTTCATAGTGGAAGTAAAGAAAATAAAATTAACTTCTGTAGCAGGGGCCTTACAAATGTGATTAGTTTAAGAAAGTGATTGGCTATAGATGCTGGGCAGTCTCTTCATATAGGCAGCTCCATTTTTCCCTATCGCTGTCAGTGAGGAGAAGGATGCAGAGTCTGCCTCATCGTCTCAGTGCAGTATGAGTCTTAGTGATGCTATGGTCAGAATATTTCAGAGAGTAAAACGCATAATTGTCAGTGGGAAATTGAAGTACATGCCTAGGAAACCAGATAGTAGAGAGAAAAGCCTACAGGAGAGTGACTTTTTTTTTTTTTTTAGAGGTGGGAAAATGGATGAAACCATGAAAGATCTAATATGTGAGGAGAGGCTGAGAGAGCTTTGATTTGTTCAGACTGGAGAAGGCTCAGTGTGTATAAATACCAAATGGGAGGGTGTAAAGAAGATGGAGAAAATGTTGAGTGGTGCCTACTGACAAGACAAGGGGCAGTGGGCACAAAAGATTCCATCTGATTGTAAGAAAAAGTACTTCTTTTTTTTATTTTTCCCCCGCCCCCCCGCCATCTGACTGTGAGGAGAGTCGGACACTGGCACAGGTTGCCCAGAGAGGTTGTGGAGCTTCCCTCCTTGGACATACTCAAAACTCCACTGGACGCAGTCCAGGGCAACCTGCTGTAGCTGACCTTGCATGAGCAGGCAGATTGGACTAGATCAACTCAAGACGTTCCTGTCAACCTAAACTTTTTTGACTCTACCACTTAGATTTAGCCCTCTTTGAAAGTGGACTGATACTTTAAAAAAGCAGCTCTGGACATGCTTTTGTACCCAGCTCATTTATTACCTTCTGTACCTCTAGTCACAAAAGCAGATTAAGGTCTTCAGTCTTTGTGTGGACTACTTTTTTTCCAAATTGCACCTAATTCTTCAAAACTCTTCACTGAAATGGAATTAAAAATGGGAATTTACATTTTGAAAAATGTAAATTTACCTTTATTTTATTGAAGTTTAAGCAGTTCAAGAGGAGCAAGTAAAATGGTAAATTATAGTACTCCAGGTTGTAAGAATTTTTGATTTCTGAGGGGAAAGTATGTAAGGGTAGATATAGTTAAAAGACCACAATAAATATTTTTAATATTATTTTTAATTATATTTTTAATTGGCCCACATTCTGAAGAAGTAAATGCTGCTGTATGCCATGTTTTCAGCTTCAGGATAGGGTTTTTATCGTACAAAAGTTGGTAATATCACAGGCAAGAAGAGCCTTTAGCTAAGACTCCATTTTAGCACAGTCAGCACTGAGCAGACAAATAAAATAAAGAAAATACCCTTTTCACTGACTTAAGTATCAAAGCCATTGTGTCCTGCTTATGAACATGAGTCACCAAGTGTACACTTGCATGTAATTTAATGCCACAACAGACCATATAAAAATGGAATTGAGGTTTTGTTTTTCCTCTGAATGTGACCCATGATACATCGCTCAATGTAATATTGCTGTTGATGGAGAAGTAAGTTAGGTGACAGGAAAAATAAAAATGCTGAAATAAATAGTGTGTTTTCACAGTTCAGAGAAGCTGTCAGTTGGTTTGCCCGAGATTTCAGCTTATGTCCATGCACAAATGCTTGTGTATGGTGTGAATGAGTTGCTAAAGTTTGCAGGCACTACAGAATATTGCAGCAGACTTTTTTAAAGTTGAAGAAGAGTAGTTGAAGGGTATGAGAATGGAGATTGAGTGGGAGGTAAAATCAGAGATTTTTTGTTTCTTAAAAACAAATTAAATCACCTCAGTCAACTGATGAACTAAATCTGTGCATGTGGCTGTGGATTTCTCCAACCCTCCTCACCCCCAAGAACTGGTAATCATTGTCTTAGATTTTACCATTGCAGGAAAAAATTTCTTGTAGTCATTGTTGTGGGATCTTTAGTTGTGAGATATTTGAAAAAGTAAATTCTGTGTTCAAGAGTGAAAAGTTTAAATACAATTTCTGAGGAGAGGAGTGAAGAACAAAACAAAGTCCATTATGCTTCTGCATAATTGTGTATTACATCACTATCTTGAATTCTTCTAGAATTATTCCCAATCTCAAAGCAAGTTTATTCTAGAACCCATAAGAAAATGGCAAAGGGTGACCTGGTGTCTCAGAAGTATGGGGATATTTTTGTGCAACACAAGATTAAATCCAGTAGGATGTTTCATCTTAGAAGAGAGACTATTCATAACTGTTAGTAGTTATGTAAAATCACAAATGATGTAAGAACATGAACAAAGCAGTGATTTTACTCAGAACCTAGGAGCAACAAAGTAAATCATTAGGCAAGAAATTTAAAATTAAGAGGTTTTTCTCTTTGTTTCATTTGATAGTGAAACACCGCAGAAAATGCTGTATTGATCCATTATCTAAATAAGTTCTAAAAGAAACCCCAATTAGTGTGTAGATAAAGTCCTTGTTTTCCTCTGAAAGAAATGGGATATTTAAATATGTAGTGAATTTTAGGAGCCTTAATGTCAGAATTATTCTCACTTCTAAAAATCAGATTTAGCAGACTACAATTTGGAGAGCTCTGCTTTGTTTTATCAGGGCTATATCCAAAGAGGGTGAGTGTTCTTCGTTCTTACCACAGCTGATAGGAATGCATCTTTAATGGGAAAGGAAGAATCTCCAGCAGTAGAAATCTCAGCAGAGTCAGCGTTTCTGTCTATTTTGTTTTCTTCATAAAAAAAGAAAATGTTATGTTTGGTAATACATCTCTGGGAAAAAATACAGAACATAGTTTATTAAAAATCTTAAATTTTAAGTTTTGATGTTGTGACATTATATTCTCTTGTCTGTTGGTTTTATTCCTTGTTATATCTCATGTCTTTGACAGTCGCCATTCTGATTAAGCTTTAGTGTATGTATTTGTTTGGAAAAAGTGTCTGGCACAGTGAGACTGTAGTCCTTATGGATGTCGCAGCTGGAAAAAATAAGTGATCCGTAAAATGGAAATGATTTGGCCTCCACAAAACACTAAATTGCAAATTCTTTACTTATGGATGGTCTCATTGAAATAAATGGTATTACTAGTGTATCTTCCTACCAGTTGTAAATACGGAGTGCTGCCTTGCCCAGAGTGAAACAAACCTGCATGTAATTTCCTGTGAGGACATTTGCTCTTACAGAAGTTGGGATGTAAAAGTCAGTCAGTGGCAAAAGAAAAATAAGCGCATCTAGTATTTTGCCTCATCCTGGAGTAGCATCGATATAGGGAATTTAAAGTTTGGGTTTGTAGGTGTTTATAACAGTCATTTTGGAAGGTAAACAGATCCACAACTGTGTAAATTATCTTTGTGTTTAAAATTTTCTAAATTATTTTATTTATTAAGCTGCTGAGTCTTTCTTTGACTGTTTAATCTTTATTTAGCACCAATCTTTGAAACAGCTAGAGTTAACATTGCTTTCTGCGAGGTTGGTTCTCTTGCATCTTGTTCACATACACTGTAGAAACGAAAATTGGAATGCTGCTGTAGCCTGTTCACTTCCTCTCTGTTTAATCAGTTATACCTGTGTGAGCTGAATGCAAAGTAGCTGTTAAGTGCTGACAAATTAGGGTGTTTTCCCAAATGTCCTTCCGTTTTGTACATAGCATAAAGCAGTGAAGGGATGAGTCTTCTATCAAACTTTGCTGGGTTTATTTTTGCTAACATATTTGCCTATGAATTTTTATGTCTGTTTGCTGAAAGTGATGTTATAGTGTGTATGTTCTTCTTGCATGGGTCATTCATTTCATTCACAGAGGCTTTCGGAATACTTACCTGAATCAAGTTTGTAATATGTATAATCGTAGATATTTGCAAAAGAAGAGATTTGCAGTAGCATTATTTTTAAGGTTGTAATTAATGGGCTAATCTCTCATCCCTGCATGTAGAAAGAGGATTTACTACAAGAGAATCTGTAAATCCTGAATATGCTGTAATCCACCGCGCAACTTGAAGTGTCTACACCAATGACAGTGACCAGCTCTTGTAATTGCTCTGAGTATGCTACAATATGTGTCAATTTAAGTAGTTTTTACTTTTGTTTTTAAAAACAAATTTTATGAAATCTTGATGTACTACAAAGTAGATCAGAGGCTCTGTAACAAACAGTTTGTTATACAACTAACCTTATATAAGGAGCCAGTTGGTCTTGGAATCCACAAGCCGTCACAGACCTTTCTAAAATACAGAAAGAACAAAATTCACTCTCCAGGAGATTTTCATGCTGTGCATATCTATAAACAAAAAAGTCAAAGCTGATTCTTACATTTTTTTCTGTGTGTTTCAGCATGTGGGTCTGTGTTAGTATGTTGTAAATACACATGAGGATGGCTCAGCTATTTCTGGGCTTACATGTCAAAATGTTGTGCATCAAAATGCCTTGTTCAGAAACACACATCCTGCCTAAGACTTTACTGACTGTTTTTATTAGATGGTTGTCTTCTTCCGATGTATGAATCCAGGAATATGTGTCTTAGGCTGGTCACAATGAAAACTCACCACTTAAAATCTTAGGATGATTTGGATTGAAAGACACAGTCTTCCATGTACAGATCCCACCATAAAATTTAGCCTGATTTTTTTATTTGGAAACCAAAGAATATTCTTAATTTAATTCAAAAAGTTATGGAGTATAAAATATTGAGTGAGATTCATATTATCACATGTAGGAGTATCCACTGTATCTGTCTCCATCTTAGCTCTTTCCCTAGAATTCCCTTTACAGGCAGTGAGGGAAAAAAAAACCACAAACCAAAACCAACTTCTAGTATTTTAGCCTCATCCGAGAGTAAACAATGACATTGGCAGGATTAAATTTAGCCTTTAAAGTACCTGTTTTTACCACAGACTACAGTGGAGCTTAGGGACGCTTGTAGGTGCCAGGTACAGACCTCGTAGAGTCTAAGCTTAGCTAGCTGCAGTCTTTACCTGTGGCCAGCACTGATTTGCTTGTAGACCATACTGAAAGGAAGGCAGAAGATTCCATTCGAAACTATATCTTAATGAATGCACAGATGATGAACCTCGCGTGATTGCATGAATAGTAATGAGTGGGGATCTTGGGTCAGGGTGAAAAAAGAAAGGCTGAGGAACAGTGGAATACAGTTTGGGCTTCCTGTGTGTACTCTGTAAACTTCAATGAAAGTTTTCAAAATTATTAATAAGACATCCCAACCAGAACAAAAATCCGTAGCCTTTTAAACCCCAATCATATGGGAGATTTTTTTGTGTTCTGAAGATGAGTTAAATAATTTTATGAGGTTTCAATTAGAAATTTCAGTTATATTTTTGCCTAGTCATTTTTTTTTATATATATGCACTGCCAACTTGAGTTTATTATTTGTTTATACTACTGCTTTGAAAATATTTCCGCAATACCTGTTTCACCACTGTCTTCTGTAGTCTTTACCCCTTTTTTGGGTTTGGTTTTTTTTTGGGGGGGGGTAAGGGAGGGAGGTTGTGTTTTCTCCAAAACTTCCCTCATATTTCTTACAAAAAATAGCAAATCCTCTGTTCAGAGGTGCTCCAAAAGGTTCTCTTTAGAAACAATAATAGCTTTCTTTAAAAGGTACTAGCTTCTCCTTCCCCAAAGTAGTTTTTTACTAAAAGATAATAGTCTAAGCAAAATGTTAAACTTCCTTTTGCTGCATAACAGTAATTTGATGTGACATTTCTGCGTTGTATTATTATCAAGCTCTGAAAACTTATTAAATCATGTTCCAAGTGATCAATGGATTTATCCTTTGCAAAGTAAAGTGCTCATCATTCATGGCACTCCCCCTTTGTTCTAGGAGAATGGAGGACAGTTCTAATGCATCTTGTCAGATCCTAATTTTCATTATTTCTTGGAACATGATCTTTACTTTTCCATAAGAAATTGGATAAGTGGGCATTAGGTAACAACCAGATAATTTTTTTTTTCTCCCACAAATAAAGATAACCACTTTTTTATTGGTTTTGAGGGATAACACAGTCAAACACAGCCATCCCGTTTATTCCAAGAGTTACTTCAATACGACTCCTTCATTTTACATATCACATGAAACTGACTTACCATGGAAGTCCAAAATAACAGAAATACACATTTGGAATTTGTCATATGGGATGGAGAAAACCACCAGATGTTGGTCTTAGTCCGCTCTGTAAATACTGCAAACCAACTGTATTTCTATTATGTCAAATGTTAACGCTTAGAACAAGTTTAAAGAGATTGCTGCTGTACTCTGCTTGCTGAAAATCTCTCAAATTTACTCAGAGACAGGAATTCAGGACAGATGACTATGGGAAAATGCAAAATTCGGATTCCTCACTGGGATCAATGAACAGCCTTATCCTTTTTGCACTTTAGAGAAGTTAGTTTAAGGAAGGATTTTCCATGGGCACCAAACAAGCAACATAACACTCAGGTCGCTATTAATTTATTGCAGTTTATGTGTTATAAACTATGCAAATGGTACTCCTCAGTTTTTTAAAAACTAACCATAAAACTGCACTTTCTTTTGTTCATAATTCAGCAGCACAGTATTTCTCTGACAGTAAAAAGATTTGAGCATGTATGAGAAGAATGTCCATCCTGCTGTGAAAGGGAAACATAATGGTATAATGAAAAATACATAAAATACTAGACAGGAGAGCTGTGTCTTAATTGTAGAATAAAGTATTTAATGTCAAAGAAGAATTGTGTAGAAGGATATTGGTAGTCTCTTGGTGACATCCCCTATCCGAGTCCTGGGAAGTGTCACACCTCTCTGGAGAGTGTGTCAGGTGAGCAGGTGGGTATCATCTCTCAGAAGAGTCACACTACTGTCACCCATAACCTCGCCTTAGTTGCACTGGTTGTTACATAGGTTGCAGACCAGGCTGCCTTACTCAGTTCCAGCATCTCTCCTGATGCGGCGGTTATTTCCTCTTCATCCGCCAGAGTGGTGAAGCAGTTCTGCAATACATATCAGGGAGTGCAGAAATATGTGGCATACCTTAGAATCATGAGTTTGTATTATTTTGTTTAGACTCTTGTGGTTTCAAAGTTTGGTTCTGGTTTATGTTGCAGTGAAAATAAAACCTTTTTCAGTGTTGGTATAAAGTACAAATCTATTGGAATTTTTTGAATGACCAGGTATCCTTAAGATCTGAGTGAACGCTGCGTAAAAGATAAAGGGGAGAAAAAGATCAGTTACATTACAAAATAGCCCATAATGCTACAAGTTGCTGAAAAACTAATTAAAAAAAAATCTATTTTAATGTATAATATTTCCTACATTCCTTCCTTTGTACCTCCCTCTGAAGCTTTCTTCTCCTGTCATTAGTGCTGAGACATTTAACCTAAAGTTCATTTTTTTTTTGATTTTATAAGGCTGATAGAAAGAGCTTATGCCTTAAAAATAGTAATTCCTTCCTGTATACCATTTCACTAATGAAATTTCTGTGTTGACTGCATTATCATAGCTTTGGAGTTCTTATTTAAAAAGAAATAATAGTATTTCAAAAAGTAATAACATAGTAATGCAAAATTTGATCCATTTGGAATTTGCTGGTCTGTTTGCATGACATGTTGACTTAGATAAATAATGTCATACTTCTTTCCTAATTATTTTTTTTAATCCAAATATCACTATTTTTCTTGATATTAATTCAGAATTATACACTGCTGTCAAGAAAATATGCTGGGCCCATATTTTAGTTGTTAGAGGACAGGAAATTGAAACAGATACTGTGTAAAAATCATGAGGCAGGGAGGGAATCAGTGCCAAAATACATTGCCTAGACACCAATAATAATTTATTTTATGACCCCTGGTGGGGTCTTTCCTTCCTTACAAGGAAGGAAATATCTTTCTGATATTAAATATCAGAATCTATGGACTCAGTATAGGTGAAATCAAAGATTTCTGAAGGAGATTCTAACTGGCAGTTAACCCATATGAAATTTCTTTGTGTACGAAACATGTATAATTTGGCTACAATGCTAAGAAAATGCACAGAGGCATTTATAGTTATGTTTTTTGGGTTTTTAGAATAAAAAAAAAAAAGTGTTGTTTACAATGCCAAAACAATTTAGCTTTTAATTTTGTCACTTTCATTGGTACTTTGTTGAATAAATGTACATGTAGTTTCCAAATGGGAGAATTCTGGGTGAACTCAGCTGTGTTGTGATGGTGTCTGTAAGAGACCCCTTACAGTTCCCTTTGCAGTCAGGGAAGAGCTGTTCAGTGCTCTCAGTGTGGAGTCCAACGCTCAATCTCTTCCTCAAGTAGACACCCATATTTGGTGAGACAGATAGTGCTCTAAATTTTATTGACTGTATTGACTAGGGACATGGTTCAGTTGCCCAAGCAGTGACATCTAGTACTTGTTGAGATGCCTGTGGTCATTTTGCCTAGCCTTAGGCCCATCCAGAGTCTTGCAGATTTTATCATCTGCCACCATGCAGATGTCTCAGAGCATTTCTGATGGCTCTGGCTTAACAGCTGACATCCAGTTTAGGCCAGTGAAGTCAGATCTCCAGTTACTGTAGTAGAAATAGCTGGCTGAGGTATAGTTTCCTGCTTTTGTGTCCATCTGCAGCTAGATGAGATAAAGACAGTTCCTCTAGTTCTTGCATGTATCAAGCTGTTTTGTTCAGCAACAAAACATACACACAAGGTTGAGTCTTTGCTTATTTCAGCTAGTTGAAGTACTACAAAGAAAGAACCAAAATATATTATTGGTGAATTTGAATGAAACTAGTAACATCTGAACTGTTAGGATACATACATACTTTTTGTTTTAATATGTGAAGTCAGTTACCCTGGCTTTGGAATTGAAATCATGTATGATGTAGGAATTACGATCCACATTACAGTAAAGGAGCACAATGTCAGTCATAGATCAACATTTCGTCATTTGGGGTTTGTGTGTGGAATGTTGGGGACAAGAGATAACTTCCTACAGTGATGACCAAGCTAGACTTATAATATCTGGTGTTTGAGAAGAGGGGGTTGCAGAATGGATGCAATTCTCTCCTGAAGATGACTTGGAGAACCACAGTAGTGGTGGACAGATTTCAGATCCTATAGTTCATTAGGGTCCTTCATGCTGGCCGTACAGCTCAGTGCCTTTGCGGATAAGAGGGGGATTTATGTAATAGAAATGCAACAACTTTAGTTCACGTGTATAATGACCAGAGTTTGGCATCCACAGAATTGTAATTCTGTTTTAGTCATAATCTTTCTATTATGAAGTCAGAATTCTGGTAGGGATTCTGTGTTATTTTATTCTTGATGTGTTGCTTAATTCATTTTTCCAAATGGAAGTATTAGACAGACAAATCAAGACATTTATTTATATTTATATGTGATATGTTGTCAGGTTGAATTTAGCTCTTTTCTGTTTTTGTTTTGTTTGTTTGTTTTTGTTTTTGTGGTTTTTTTCCTCATTCTATTTTAGAAGAAATTAGAAAATCAGAATTAGGCTAACCATTCTTCAAATTTCAAAATGTGATGATAGAACTTAAATTCTAGTCAGAGTATAAACAAAGTAACATGGTTTATGAAGGAATAACCTGAAAAATACTTTGTAACATTGCAGTTAATGTTTAATAAAAGCTCTCCGGGCATAGCTTCTCAAGACGGAAGAAAATTCAGATATTCAAATCTTACATTTAGTTTTCAGTTTGATTTATATTTTACTGAAATATTTGTTCTTCTTTTAGAAATATGCAATCAGAAAACATTTTTCTCTGGGAGAGACAAGGTAGAGGTAAAAGCCAGGAGTTTTCAAGATGACTTAATGTTCCCATGCTTAAATCATTCTGAGGAATTGACTGTAGGGTTTATTATAAAATATTTTTTCAACAAACTGGAAGTTAATAATCTAATGTTAGGGGTTAAGGCTGATTTCAGATGTGTTTGCCATCACTCTAGATTCAGTATAAATAACATAAATCAAGTAACTTTTCTTTAAAAAAAGTCTACATATGTAAGAAATTATATCAGATCACTTATTTCTTCTCCATTTAAAAACATTGGCATGTTATTTACTTCAGGTGATAGCCAATGTCTGAGTATATTAATAACCACATCTCGTGATGCTATTGCTCAGTTGCGCTTCAGAATCTAATTTTGAAAAGTGTAAGGTACTGCTCCATGGGCATGTAAATGTGTTAAAACTAATCACACAGCACAGACTTTCAGAGCTCCCAGTTCAGAATTTAGAATAAATTTGAGACAGAAATAGTCCCAGCCATTAACGAGACCTTGTTATTACGCTTTTGACAATGCTTAGGGCTGACAGAAGGGTCAGGTTTTGGCATGACAAAAGTAGGCAGTACCTTAGAGTTTTTAAAAAAAAAAAAAAAAAGTTGGCCTGATGGAAGAGAGAAGATGTCTCATCTAAAATAAATGTTTGAAGTGTTATGCCTGACTCAGAGGCAGCCACAGGATTTTAGTTCCAAATCTCTTTAGTATCTGTGCGAAGAAGGACTGAACAAGTCCCTTCGCTCAATCATAGGAGGAAGGGCCTGGCTGCCTCAACATCCAGCCCTATTTTGCCTCCACTGTTTAGCAGAGAGACCCATAAACAGCAGTGAAGAGTGGGGTCTGTTTGGTCTGGTGAGTTTACTCAGTCTCAGCACATGAAAACATATGGGGGAAGATGATATGCAGGGAAACAGCTCTGCTGTGACCATGCTCTGGAGGGTTACCTTTGTTCCTGGGATCTGAGGTAGCTCTAAGTATGGTATATCCCCGTGAGGAGTCAACTAGAAAACTTCTGAACTATAAATAAAAATACGGTATATATAAAATCCTAAGATGTGGAGTATTGTATGAATTGTTTAAGGAGTGATCAAAGGTCATTTATTTCTTGGGGGAAGGATGAATAGCCAGTTACAATTGTATAACACCACTGAAGGAAAGACAAATAGAATGTAAATTTGTCTCTGCAATGTAACAGAATAATAAAAAAAAAACCAAAACAAAAACCCCCAAAACTAAAAAACCCAAGAGTTTTCAACTGGCATGAGTTTTCATGTTTAATCTTTCACTGCCCAAAGCCACGGTAACTTCCAAATTTTCCTTGAATATTCTTAATTTTTCATTTAACTGTTAAGTTTTAGTATTGAACTTTGTGAAAATAACAGGAACAAAAAATGTTGGCTGAATGTTCCAGCTGCTGTGGTTGTATTTCAGAGGGGTGTCAGGGTTTCATTCCCTACCCTTGACCTGAAGCCACAGTTTAATCAGAAAAAAAACCCAAAAAAGCTTGATGCAATATTTTACTGGGTGTTACAAGGAATATTACAGAAATTTCACCAGTAAGATCTTAATTTGGGTTTTGAAGATATTCAGCAGTTCATTCAGGGATTCATAATCTGTTCACAAGTCAGTATCAGTCTCTGCTGCTTAATTGTGATTCACAAACATCTGACACTATGCATGCATCCAGTGAATATACGGTCTCCAGATTTTGAGTATTTTATTCAAACACCATAGCGATTTAAATAATAAACCACTCTACAGCAATTATGACATCCTGAAATAACAATTCATGCTAAATTAAGCAGAGAAAAGTGGCAACAGCTGACAAATGTCTCATTTAGGAAGACTGGAGTTTTGTTGATCTTTCAGGGATGATTTTCAGTTTGTTAGCCTTTCTTCAAAGTGCATTTGATATTTTTTTAAGATCTGAGTGTGGTCAATTCTATCATTCTGTCATGTTTGGTGGAAACAGGTCTATGGGAAAATTTTCTGGTAGTAACAAGCTAGCTAGTTAGTTGTTCTAAGAACACCTTAATTTGATGAGATCCTTATGAGTCTAATATTTTTTTATTGAGCTCTTCTGAAATTCGAAATGTTAAAATATTGGGGATCTCTGGAATAAACTTTTTTTGTAAATTCCACTTTCTTTTAAAAAAATGAACAAAATCCTAAACTGTTGTTTAGAAAGAATTCTCTTTCTGCTCTATCTATAAACTTGTTTCCTCAAGCCTGTATTAAAGGTAACACAACTGGCTTTTTGCTAGTTCACTGAACCATTTCAACATTATTTTTCTCTTAATAGAACCATTTTTTATAAGACCACCTAGTACTTGTAGGTAGATGTTTCTACACTTCAAAGAATTAAGATAAAATGAAAATTAGAGAATTTTGTCCATCAAAATGTTGCACAAATTGTTGTCTTTAAAAAGAATGCAGATGACAAAGGAATAGCACCTTTTAAATTAATCATATTTTGTGGTTAATTTTGAATGCCAAAGCAATTCTATTTCCATTGCTTAGTACTTACTACATTGTGGAAAGGTCTTTGTAGGACATGTATAACCTACATGTCTTATCTACTTTCCATAAAGAGAGAAATCTGGTAATGCATTATCAAAAAATGTATGCTAAAGAAGAGATTGCTTCAGCACTCTCTTTCATCAGTGATCTCAACAGGAGAAAAGAAAAACAACACTGCATTAGATAAATTTTCAAATTCAAAGATTTAAGTCAGAGATGCTTTTTGCAAAGATACAGAGCTTACAGAATTACATGTTATGTTTCCTTGACATATACAAAGGTTCCCTGCTAGACTTCTTGCTGTCTTCTCCAAATTTTTGGGATTTATAAATCATGAGGAGGAGGAACATAGCATAAATCGATCTTTTTATCCAGAACTGGTATACATGTCTGGAGGCAAAACCACTTAATAGATGGAGGTTATCCTTTAAGTAAAAAGGGAGGAGGAAAGGGAAGGGAAGAAGGCCAGAATGTTTGCTGCTGCAGCTCAGAGAGTGTGAATTCTCCATTAATGGTAAAGGTCCAAAGGCATCAGACCGAGTTGACAGTGCAAGGTATCAGGACATGTGTGGGTTTGTGTTGGCACTGTTTCAGATTGCTTCAATGAGAGCCAAGTGGCCAAGTGCCTATTGCCTCGCCGTTGTGTGAGCAGAAGCTCTGTGAACACCATGGATGTCCAACCCAGGCAGCACTGCCTGGCAAGTAACAGCCCTTGATGCCAATTGAGGCTGGGGGAGGCAACGTTCGGACTTCAGCAAGGAACCAGTGAGAAGAAAACAGATAAATATAGCTCCAAATATACTGCAGGATAGAAAAGGAAGAAACTCCCACAACTGTGAACATCATGTTCGCAGCGAGGGTCTCGGGTTGCTCACAACTTGTAGTTCCCACTCTTCCTAGTTAAGGCAGACTGTAGCTGTCAGCCCTAGGAACAGCAGGGATACTGGATGAACAACAAATGAAATGAGTGGATCCTAGGAGAGTTTGGTATAACTATTATTAATGGGGTTTTAACATTAATTCGACTAACATTAAATTCCTATCTCATTATACATAGCGTCCTCCCTTTTTTCCATAACAAGATTTTGAACAGAATGCTATGTTCCATTTTTATGACTTTCAGCAAAGGGCAGGGGACAGTGATATGCTAAATAGTCACTGGACAATCATCTGGGTGAAGTAAAATAAATCAGTAAGAAAGGCAATCTGAAACGCCTAGAGGAATCAGAGGATTTCCTCCTCTTGTATGGCTGTGGCTGGCACATTCTGCTGGATTTGGGAGATAGTAGGCTCAGGAGGGTCCAGAATCAGGTTTCTAATCCCTTGCTAAGTGCTTTAATCCCTTTGATGTGCAAAATACCACTATGTCTATCACTGCATCCTTCTCTGGGGAGGTAAATGGTTATCCACCTAAGCCTCAGTCACTGTGGTGCTGAGGGTGGAACAGAAACATCTGCTGCCCAAGGACAAACTCTTTCAAACATTTCACCTAACAGAAGATAACCACAGAGGGAATTTCCAGGAAACCAGTTTACCAAGGAAGTCGAAGCACTGGAAGACATGTACAGGGTTGGAGACACTAGGTGAGGTGTGGGTTGAGTTGCTTTTCACCCTATTCTGTCACTGCCTTTTTAGTAGGATATATTGTCCACAATTACTGATGCATGCTAGGAATTGTGCTGTGGAAGCTAGTAAAACCCGGTTGTGTTGGTGGATACTCTGATCATGTCGCTCTCAGTCCTCATATTTATATACTTCTCTGGAATAAAGAAGATCACTGTGAAAGTTATTTGATGCACGTCTGAATGTATACGTAAATATTAAGACGGCAGTGATGTTGAAGACAATATGTTCTCGTTTGTATTGTTGCATCATCTATATTGTGGAACAATGGAAACAAAAAATACTTTTAAAAGGAAGCAATAAATATTCAGTTCCACTAAAATATGGGACAACACTCAACATGGGTCTTACAGGAGCTGTGAAATGCTTACAAAATTCCCATGACAATACTTATATAACACTAGCTCTCTAACAGTGAAATCTTCAGAATAGCTTAAATCACGTACCTTGGCTATATGAGATCTTTTCTTTAAGCAGGACTCTGAATGAAAATACATTCTCTGGTTATCACAGGCTGGTTCACCAGGCCAGATTGCCACCTTGAAAACTGAAGCAGGCAATGTAAATCCTGTAGTGTCAGCCAGCATCGATGACCACTTCAAGGCATGACTACACCACAGTAAGGGGCAATACATTCAAACCCCTGAATGAGCAACTATCACAAAGTGCAGTGGTATAATGCAGGATTAGATCAACTCTGAAAGTATTATGGTAAAATACCTGTTTGATCATAGTTCTAGGCATAATTTGCATGAAGCTCACTTGAATACCAGTTTGAAGGTTGTTTCATAAGGAGTCAGCTGGTCTTTCTTTGTTTTCATGGCACAGGTATGGCCTTAGCCACAAACCCTGCTGTTGTAGCCATATAGAAAGTTTTGCCATTTGACAATGGGTTGAAGTATTCAGAATCATAGGATCATAGAATAGGTTTGATTGGAAGAGACCTTAAAAGGTCATCCAGTCCAGCTCCTCTTCAATAAGCACAGACATCTTCAATTACAACAGGTTGCTTAAAGCCCCATCAAACCTGACCTTGAATATTTCCTGAGACGGGGTACCTACCAACTCTCTGTGTAACCTGTTCCAGTGTTTTACCACTCTCATCATAATGAATTCCTTTTATTTCTCCTTATTCTATTGCAACATCTTCCCCATTTTTCTTGTAAGCCCCTTTCAAGTATTGAAAAGTTGCAGTAAGGTTTCCTTGAAGCCTTATCTTCTTCTTCAGTCTCATCAACTCTCTATCTTTCAGTCTGTTTCATAGGAAAAGTGTGCCAGCCCTCTGATCAGTTTTTGTGTCCCTTCTCTGGATCCCACTCCAACAGCTCCATGCCTTTCCTGTGCTGAGGACCCCATAGCTGGACACAGTACTCCAGCTGGTGTCTCTCTCAGGAGATTGGAGTAGAGGGGTAGAATCACCTTGCTTGACCTGCTGGTTATGCTTCTTTTAATGCAGCCCAGGATACAGTTGGTTTTCTGGGCTGTGAGGGCATATTGCCAGGTCATATCCAATTTCCCATCCACCAGTACTCTCAAGTCTTCTCCACAGAGCTGCTTTCAATCTCTTCACCCCCCAACCTGTACTGATATTGGGGATTGCCCCAACCCATGTGCATGACCTTGCACTTTGCCCCTTCATAAGGGGCTGCTTCTTGAGATCGTTTAGGTCCCTCTGAATGGCATCCCATTCCTCAGCTGTGTCAACCACACCACACAGCTTGGTGCCCTCTGCAAATTTGCCAAAGGTGTACTCAGTCCCACTGTCTATGTCAACGATGAAGATACTAACCAGTACTCCCCCCAAGGGACCCCACTTGTCACTGATCTCCATCTGGACATTGAGCTATTGACCACTACTCTCTGGATGTGACCATCCAACCAATTTTTCATCCATTGAACAGTCCACCTATCAAATCCATTTCTTTCCAATTTAGAGAGCAGGATGTTGTAGGGGACTGTGTCAAAGACCTTGCAGAAGTCCAGATAGTATAAAAAGTGTTCTGTTGCTTCATAGATGCTATTGCTAAGAGTTAAATATTTTGCTGGCAGCAGAACTGTTGCCAGATAATCTATATGAAGAGCAGAGCTAATGAATCAGAATGGTGTTTCAATTTTAAATCGACTATCCATGAGATGAGTTCGCATTCACTGAGAAAAATGAGGCCACAGAGATGCAGAAAGATGCTGGCATTATTGATGAAAACCAGTTAGTTTTTAGGTGCAACTGTTTAGCTTCAGACACCTTTTTTTCTCCCTATTACTGAAAGGGAAATCATTAAGTAAACTTCCGCAGACTTCTTCTACTTAATATATTTCTGTAATTTTTCATAATTCTTTCTGAAGCATTGGTACATTAATGATTTGCATTGATTTGTGCATGCAGCCAAATTTAGATGGCCACAATGTTTACATGAGCTGTCAGTTGTGTATTACAAAGTTTTTTGATGTGGTGTTTACACACTCATATTCTACCTGCATAGGTATATTTACATGCTCTAGGTCTTCTCCTTCCCTTTTTAAGGTGTACCGAAGGTAGTAACAGGCAGGTTTCGAGGAGTGCTACCAGAGGCACTCACAGTCCTTTTATTCTCTTACTGTTGCTGTATGTCCTGTGTTTGTACATATATTTGTCACAATAATAAAATAATCTTGCTGAAACTGACGTTTTGTCAAAGTTTTCTGGTTAAGCCTCCATAAAAGTTTTCTGTCTGAGGCCCACCTAAATATGAAGAAAACTGTGAGAAAAAAAAAAAAAATTGTACTTTTTTTCAAGACATATTTATGTCCCACTGTGAGGAGTATATCAGTACTTGTTAGGTAGGATCACAGTGTAGAGCATTGATATATTCCGTGACCACAGTGATGCACCCCATTTGGACTGCATCCTGGGCATCACAGGCTTAAGGGTGGTGTATTTCGGGTTCATGTGCTCTCACATACCCCTCTGCACCATTGCATGAGATCAGAGCTCTCTTGAGTATTTGAAGAATCCGTCTACAGGGTATTAAGACTACTTGACTTTAGGCATCTAACACAGGAAGAGTATGAAAAGTAAGCTCCTCCACTGTGTCACCCTGTGGAGTCACTAATGTCTTGCCCTTTACTTCACAAGGAGGTGAAAAGACTAACTTCCTAGCTGTCAAAATCAGCCTATTAATACATATCACCTCTGGAAACAAAATGACGATTTGGGTGAAGTGGATAGTCCTTCAATTTAAGATGAAGAATAAGGAGAGCAAGAAGATAAATTGCTTTATGCAAATATGAGTGCATCTTAACCCTCCCCAGAGACATTTTTCAAACTCCTTTCCCCACCAGACAACATCACTAAGTAACGGAGTAGCTCAGTGCTGTGAGTAAGGCAGATGCCATGGTAACAGCACCAGGTGAGGAAGTCCTTCTGTGGTTTTAATGAACATTTTTACTTTATTATAGATCACTGACACTCTAAAGAGTGGAGTCTAGGTCAGGATTTTCACTTGGGTCCCTCAAAGTTGTAGGTTAGATGTACACTGATGTGCAGTTTGGCAAATAACGGCGAGAGTGGTGTAAATCAGTAATTGTCTGAAATGCTGTCTTTATTTGTGTTTTATTTTAGTTTTAAACTTGTGGCTTAGCTTGGTCAGGAGGCAAGTTTGGTTAGGTGGTAGTAAGGATGACACTATCCTGTCTTGACAGGTGCTTCATTGCCGTCCTGCAGATCTTAGCACAGGGACCAAACGTGGTGTAGCATTAACTTTCCTTTTCAATGCATGGACAAATGAGGTTAGTGTTCTGGCAGATGCCGGAGCCTTCCAAGACAGAGCTCTGAGAAGATTTTAGTGTATTGTTCACTGGAGGCTAAAGGCTCTCCCATACTCTGCAGGTTTTTGTTTGTCTCAGGGTGCTGCCTGAGCAGCACGATAAAGTCCTGTGGTACAGAGGATGCTCGTATTTGCATGCACATGACCTGCTTTCCTTTGATTTGTCTTTCTTTCCCTCTTGTTTGATTCTGCAAGCGTGAGGAAATTTTTTAGCGAGATGCACGAACATCTGTTTAGCTATGCAGCTTTTTTCCTCTTAGTTAGCATCTCTGAGATTCTGTAATTACACTTCTGGGTAAAATATGCTGTCATGTTAACTTATGCCTGGAACACGCTATTTAAAGTGGTGGGCCCCATTCTACTTGGATTTACACATGGAATAGAGGTAGTGCCTGACGGAACATAGTAAATTAGAGCAAATTTGATCTTCCTCTTAAGGAAACAGTTGAAGTTCATCAACTCAGCATGAAAGTGACCAGTGTCTGGAAGCAACGTAAAGAAAGATTCCTGCATGTGGTATATAATACAGAGACTGCAAGTTTCCACACTTTTTTCCTGATAGATTTGCACTTTCTTTTAGTGAAATTTCGTTCAGGTTGTACTACTGACCTTTAAACTGTTATATTAGCGGTAGAGAGGAACACGGGATTGGCAGATGCTGCAGTGCTGATGTGAATTACTCAGCTATAGCAGCCTGAGAGTGAGATTGATGATCCTGTGGGCACTTTAAAAAGCATAACCCAGAAGATTAATCTAGTGAAATATATTCCAGAGAAACACAATTGCTGAAAGAAAGAAAAAGTTAATCTAGTAAAAAAGCCTTGTAGCATCTTTATGGCTTTGCCATGTTATCTGAAAAAGATAATTTCTTGTAAGAAGTCTCCTAAGAATATTTTAATTTTATTTATTTTTTAAACTGTGGAATATTCTGATATATCATGCAGGATATTTTCCCTCCAGCTCTAATGTGGAGTGCTCAGGCATCCTGTTCCCAGACAAGCAGGCTGTGTGCAGAATCAATACGATTTTACCAATAGCTCAGCAAAGAGAGATCTCATATGATGAGCCTCTGACTCATCAGCATGAAGTTCACTAAATAAACTCTATCTGAAACCACAGCCCAGATCTCTATTTTACATGAGTTCACAGTGGATTTTGCACTATGGTAACACTTTGAAATGAAATGGGACGTTGACCCAGATTACTTGAGTTAGCCTTTAGTTAAGCAATTTTCATGTCTGCCTTTAACATATGCAACTGAATTCAGGTTTTGCTGTGAAATCCTCTACAGAAGGTAGTTTCTTACTTCTTTGAGTATCATAAGAAAGGATGAATATTTTAAAATGTCTTTGTATTAAGTGCTACAAAAGAACAAAGGCTAGATGTGTTAGAATTCAGAAATAGCCTTCCCCCCCCCAACCTGTTTTTTCCCCTTAGCTTTATGCTTACAGATACCTAAAAGTTGGTTTGTTTGCAAGAAAGAACTTTCCTCTTGGGACAAACCTGAATATCTGGTTTGCTGAATACTTACCAGTCTGATTCAAAGGTACTGAAGTGGGCTGAAGTAGTCTTGAGTAGGGTGTTTGATGTAACCCATGAAGTAACTAACGTGGAAGATATCCACAAGAGTGAAACTATGCTACAGTTTTAAGAGCTGTAGCTAATAATTAAAATCACTGGTATTTTCACACAAAGGAGTGTAAATGAGAGTGGCAGTGAAAGCATCTTCTTTGCTGGTGTAGGTCCACTGTAGAGGAAACTGGGAAGAATTACACTTCGTGCTGTACCTTGTTCAGCTGTACTCAACAGTTTTGTTTCTTTCCTGGTGACCCTCCTGACAAAGGTGTGAAGAGAGTGGATTTACTCTACTATATGTTACAGGGATAGTTAGCACGTAATTAAGAACTGACCTTATATGTTTCTTCCCTATTTTGCAGGGCTAGTGTTTTGAGGTTACACTTTCACACAAGGGGGTTTTTTGTAAGTTTGTCTGTGTAGCCATCACTGCACTGTAAGAGTCATCTGATGTGCATCATGCCTTCCCAAGCTCCTTTAATGGTGGCACTCTGGATTTGAGAAGTAGTGGAAAGATGAAGCCTGAAAATTAAAATCCGATACAGTATTGTTAGTGTGACTTTCAGTAAATGCTTTTAAAATTGAAAGGTTTAAACCATTTCTTTAATTTTGTTATCTCTCCGTTTATGGGTTATATACACAACCACCTTACTGTGCGTGTGTGTATTCACGTACTACTCATTGATATTCAGAGTTGGAAATGAGTGCAGTTTTTAATATTAAATTAATATAAATTAGTGCCATTGGCAGATGCCTTTAAAAATAAAATTGGGAAGGAAAAGAAGTGTTTCTGTCAGTCTAGTTTGCATCATCCTGAGTGTTATTTCTATTGGTAAATAAGGCTTTCAAATACTCCTTCATGACTTTCTGTGAATCACCTCACTTGGCTGCTTAGATTTCTCATCCAGTGCAACAAAAACTTGATACAACTGCACTTGTCCAGAATACAGATAATACAGACAGCAAATCTTGTTTCTAATTACTTAGATATAGAAGTAAGGCGCAATACAAAGAATATATAATTAATTGCTATCAGGATGCCAGTCTAGGTATTTACATATTCACATTACAAACACATGCTTGAAAGCAAATGCAGCCTAATTGCTGTTATGATTAGCTTGTCCCAAAAATAATAAAAATATGAGTACTATTGTGTAGGAAAAAAGATTAATTACATATGGTTTTATTTTGTTATTCTTTTTACAGAAATTTGCCTGGAAAGACCCACAGCAGCAATATAGTCAGTATTTGTAAACTTTCAGTTGTCTCAGCTACAGGAAGGAGAAATTATAATAATAATTTCATTGACAAATTTTCAGGTAGTGATGCTAGTCCAAAACCAGGATGAGAATCTGCTAGTGAAGAGTCTCAATTGTAGTCCAGGAGACATTAGTAGCTGCACGCCACTAATTACAGAACATGGACTTTATTATAAAGGTTATTGCTCCTTGACTGAGATGTAAAAATTGGCTTCTAGCATGGACTCCACCATGTTGCTTCTCAATAACTGGGCCATAACCTGTACTTGCCATTTAGATATTCTGATCAAGAAAACATTGTTGCCCATCGTTGTTTCAAGACAAATATATTATGCCCTGAGCTGTGGAGTAGGGGCATGTCATCTGTGTGAAGACCACACAATGACCTTTGCATGCTTTCAGCAACAGTGAATCCTTTGAGGGCTCAGTGACACGTGAGATTAAACTAATTTGGTTTCATTCACCACTGATATTTTTTCATAACGCAACTTGAAAGATCGAGGATTTGGTTTTAGTTTTCTGATTTTGAATGCACCAACACATTCACATTTTATATAATTTTCTATGTGATAGTGTTAACTTTATATAAAATGTGCGATGGAATTGCTTATGCAAGTGATGTTTCTATATAACATTCAAATTAAGTGTTGAAGATGGCATGCATTCAGAAAGGAGTTCGATATTAAAGTGTTAGAGTACTTATGACTAAATTAAATATTTCCTTTTTACCTTCATCATGAATTCTGAGATTGTTCTTCTTAAACTATAAAATGATACTTCCTACATTTGAACACTAGTGAGATACAGAAGTCCCAATGTAAAAGGATTTTTTTTTTAATGTATATTCAACTATTCTTTCGCCAGCATATCACCACTAGAAATAAAAGTGGGATTCAAGAAGGTAACCTGCTAGGATTTTTTCCTACTATAAAATGTTTGGTCTTCTAATTTCTGCTTCTCTACATTATTATCTAATAGCTCTGTCTGTATTTGAAGTTTATAAAAGTCCCAGTTTTCAAAATGTATTAATAGAAAGAAACATGGAAGATATTTCTTCAATAGTTAATAATAGGTATAGGGCCAACTCGATTACAGAATTTACATGTTGATATCAATACTCATATACTAGTTAAAACTTGTGTTACGGTATGTATCGGTACTTTCTAGATTTGAATTTCGTGGTTGTGGTTTTGTTTCCCTTTTCATTGCTCTTTGCTCGTATGTCTGTGCCTGTGCATACATGCTCCTTATCTCTGCAGCCAGAGGAGAAAAGCTGTAGATGTCATAACAGAGATCTGAATGAAAATTTTGGCCTGGTATACAAATGTACCTTTCATTTGATAAGAAAAACTATTAAAAAATAAAAATGGTCTGTAGCAATTTTAATATGTAAAGCAGTTAAGTATTTTGGCCTGAAGACCCGTAGTGCTTTCTGGTTTCAGTGCCTTGAAAAAAGTGAAATGATAGGAAAAATCTGGAGATCGTTAGGGGTTGCCAAGTCCAGGAATCCCACAGAAATGAGCCTGACAGAGTTCTCTGTCCCCAGGTTCAGCCAGCAGCGATGCTCAGCATCTGTTCCTAACAGGTACTTACACAAACACCTGTATGCAATACCTAGGAAAACATGAACAGCTGGACTCAGAGCTCGCCACCCATGGAAAGCAAAGCACTCACACCGATGGCACCACTGCCCTCATCTTGTTTCCCTCTCCATCTGATCAGGATAAAGGTCTGTCAGTATACATATATAAGATATTGATCAATCTAGTCATTGAAGCCTCCTTCACCAGAAAACAAAATGGAAGGAATGGCACCACTTAGCTGGGTGGTAGGAAAGGTTTCTATTTGTGCTAATTGTGAAGTTCAAGACTGAGAAAAATTTGATAAAATGGTAATGTGAAGATCTAAAATAAACTAGAAGAAACACCATCCATGGAGTTTTCTTCTACAGATCCTAAGATTAGATTTGAGATATCAAAGAGAATACCAATAAAACAACTGTAGTACACTAAAATATTTGGGGTTATATATTCACATTATTCTCATCATAATGTTGGGAGAACATCTCCCTGCAGAGATGCTCTCCCATAACTGTTGAGTATTTTCCTCTACATTTCCCTTAGAACTGCTTTGGAAAAAAAGATCCATAGGAAAACCCAGTTCTGTCATACTTCAAATGTCAGTTCGACTGAAATTTCAGACAGGCAGGAAGGTCAAGAGAAATCATTAGGTTTTCTTACAGATAGTCTCTGGTGTGAGAGAGTGTGGTTAGGTAAGGTAATAAAGTTTCATTTCACTTTGGAGTGTCAGCACTAAAAAGGGACAATGAAAACAGATAAAAAATGTTTTTATTTTACAACAAATTTAAAAGTCTTGTAATTTTCTTTCAAATTTGCATGAAGAAAAACTCTGATGAGATTTCTTTTTTTCCTGGTTTTTTTTTTT
>VZTU01018737.1:106845-122929 GCA_013400835.1 Zapornia atra
TTTTTTTGGATGAATTCTGACTCACTTCAGGCTTTGGGAATGGTCACCATTGCATGCTGAATAGCAAGATAGGATGAGCTCACCTACTTAATTTGTAGAAAATTACATACTCCTGAGATCCAAATTAAAGTCCAGTTTCATCTTATGGCAGTGTATATGTTGGAAAAGGCTTAGGAGTCAATTTAAAATTTAAGTTTCTGCCCTGCTCATCGAGTTACCTAAAATTCATTGAGTGATAAAGACATATTGCCAAGGTTCCTAAGATAATGAGATATTGAGCATACATTAAACAAATTTAATATGGACATATCTTGAATTCTTTCTTTTGATCATCAATTTTAAAAATGATTGCTCAGAAGACTTTTTGAACTGCTGCCGCTTACTGATATGTCTGTTCCTGGAATTGCAGATTAATGTAGATAACCAGCATTTGTCTTGAGTAAAGTATAGTGCATTTCTGTATTTGTTAACCATAAATATTACAGCGATGAATTAAAAAACTCTGTTTATTCTCACACTAGCTCCCTTCCAATAATAATTATGATTCTGCTAGTCAGAGATAAGGGAAGAATGGTTGCTGCAGTGCTTCACCAGCAAGTAAAATATGTCTCAATATATGTCCAATTCAAGTTCATTTCTAGTTTTTGCAGTAAAAAAACCATCCCAACCATTCTAATCCTTCAGTGTTGATAGGAGAAAATTACTTCTTGGCAGATGGACTTACTGACATCACTATATTAAATATGTTGTTAGAGTAAAATAGTAAGAAATCGAGCTCCTTTGCTATTTAAAACTCAAGGGAAGTTCAAACCAACCTGTGCTTACTCTGTCAGTCTTATTTTATTGTGGGCTTCTCTGTTAGTTTCAAGAAAAGAAATCGTGATGCAAAATGGTGTAGGGAATAATGCAATGTACAAAATTAAATGATGCTTTTGTTCCTTTGCTTTGTTTTTAAACCATAAGTTTAAAAACATATAAAAATCCTATTGGCATAAGTCATAAAGCTGGACAATATATTTTTACAGCTTCTTAAGGAATAATAATGTCTGTATTACTTCAAGCTCTCCAGGACTGGGACTTTGTTTTTCTTATCTTATTTGTTATTTTAGATTTTTTTATGTTTGCTTTATGTATATTGCCCATCCACATACATTTTCAGATAGAAGACTAGATAGAGATAGAATTAAACTCAGAACTTTTCCCAATGCATGGTGAACCGAATCCAAAAGATTCAGAGTGAAGACTGAAGATTGTATCTGAAAAAACTCCCTCTTACAAATGGTGTGCCAATGCCTCATTAAATTACATGTACTGCTGCCCTTGTTGAGTTATGCATTGACTCTATAGTTGATATGTAAAAGCATATGTGGTCCAGGAATTTATTAAAGACATTTTATGTGTTTATGTATATGACTAGTACATTATAGTATACGTTCATGTCTTAATGATCAATCCTTGCTTTGACCTGTAGTAAATTTTGTAGTAAATTTTGTAGTTTTGTAGTAATTTTATTGCTGAATCTCCAACTAAGTCATATTAGCTGCCTCAAATCTTGTGTATAGGTAAAGGAAGCAGGTGAGAAAACTTGTAAGCAGGCTTAGACTGAAGTAGCGCCTTGAGGGGATCCTTTATTGCAGCCTAAACAACTTTACAAAATTAATGTACACAGCTAAAAAACCAGCGTGGAATTAATTTAAAAAGTGGATGATACTGTGTACCCTGATATTGTAGATCATACCTGGAATACAGGGTACTAACAATAATCTTAACTCAGAACCTCTTCCTGAAAATGCTAATGGATAACATCAGTAGTAATTATGGGTTAGTTCTTTGGTCATGGTGATTATTCTGGAAACATCACTAAACTATAGTAGTTTTTAGAGTAACAGCAATGGGAAAGATATCAGTCCTTTTTTCATTACTAAAAAATTATTATGAACAATTATGTAAAAGGTACATTTCCTAACCTACGCAGATTTACTGCCCTTTATAAAATTTTGTTATTCAGGACAATATTAGCAATTGCTCTTCAGTACATGGGGGAAAATAAAGTATTGGTGTTTCTGTGACCTTCTAACAAATCTACATTTGAATCTTCAGAAACATAGTTTATTTTTAAGCACTTAAAAGCCACAGAGCTCAAAATTACACATTGCAGAGTATAATGAATAGGCTTAGATTGAAAGTTCTCAGAAAAAAATATGAAGCAGAGTGCTAGTTCAGCTTTTCTAAAGGTATGTGGTTTGGCAGCCACTGGCCTTTTATTTTTGCATATCACTACTTTTATTCAATATCACCTTTCAAGAAGGTGGGAGAAATAAACTTTGTGCTAGTAGTATATAACAGAAGTACCAACTGGCTCATATAAACAATATGCACGTTTGTCCAATTGAATAAATCAGCTAATGGATCTATTCATTGCTTATCCATAACAGATCTTAATATTATTTTTTTTCCCATCTTACATTTAAAAAATAAAATTACAGGAATATGTTTTAGATACATTAACTCAAGCTGATTGCTAACAATTTAAACAGTGATTTAGTTTACATCTTTGTACTTCTGAAATTCAGACGGAACATTATTCTGACAGAATTCTCAAAAGCATCCTACTTTTGTGGTGTTACTTAAAACCAGTTGCGGATTGTCTAGTTTTTTTCATTTATTTTTACTCATATTTATTTATAAACAGGTAGAACTAAGAATAATACCATTCTGTTTCAGCTTCTTTGGGTTTTTTTTAAGACTTTACTGATGCTCTACATATAGTTTTAGTGAGACACTATAAACAGTTGAAGGAATCATATATACCATTGACCACAATTAATGTCTACTGGTCTTCTTTTACCCCAGTGCTGTTAAACAAAAAACAAAACCAAAACCACCCAAAAAAACAATACACACACACACATTTTAGTCCTTCATAAGGGAAAAAAAAAAAAAATTAAAAAAACCCCACAACACAATTTGGAGGATATATGAATATTCAGCTCCTTCTCTGCAAATTGCCTCCATGTAGAATTTCAGACAAATTCATCTGTAGACTATTGATCTTTAGATATTCTCAAATAATTCTTTTTGACCTTCTTTAGTCTTCAAATCAAGCGAATTCTTAAAACTTTTCTGAAAAGCAAAGGCTTTAGTCTAGATGTGGAATTTCCATGTGTTATTTATGGACAATATATTTATTTAAAGGCTTTTCCCACTAAATTCTCCTTTGGTTTAATAGATTCTGAAAATATATTTTGATAAAAAGGACAAGCTGTAATAGAAATAAGATATTAATATAAACTGCTTTGTTTTGTAATGACTGGTAAAGGTTGGGACGTCTTGAGTTCAGGCATACAATCATTTTGTTTTACTTTCCCTATAAAAGACCCTAGTAGTTGCTAGTAGCACTGTTTTAGACAAGGTGAAGAGTGAAGAAGGGGAAAAACAACCAATTGTGTTTCACCCATGAATGAATAGGCAAATCACGTAAAGGAAGTGGTATTTATAATAGAGAAATATGTGAGATAGATAAAGTTATTGCAACAGGATTTACACTGTAGAAAGTACAATTAGTCAAAACCAATGAAATATAAAAGAAAAAACAGTAGTACAGGATACTTTCTTGTCCAAAATGATGCACCACTACTACTGGACCTCACTAAGTGCCTGTGATAGTTTGTCTTCATAATATTTACATTAGGGCATTTACAGGAAGTCTTTGACTATTTATCATTACAATCAAAGTCTAAATGATGTATATCTAATTGATGTATATGGAGACCTTGATTGTCTTTAGAGAGTGGAACTAACTGCAGCACTCTAAGCAACTGGCATCATTGCTAACATCAACTCTTGTTTTGATAAGTTCTCCAGAGTTATTTTTCCCTTACTACCCATATCTGAATACCTTTGCCATACAAGTAACAGCTTTTATTCTAGCACATAATATATTTCAGTATGACAAATACATGCTTGTTATGAGCAATAACTAGATAGCAAATATTTTATCAGTGTTTCCTTCACATGTTTACATGCAGGTCTTGTGGGTTCTCCTTTCTCTTTTCACTCATTGTTCACCCACCCCTGCCAGAGCTGTCTGTACACAGCATTGCATTTGTGTTTAGACACTATTAAGTTATTTCTGATAATTGGAGTCCTGTCAGCATAGATTTGTTTTGAGGGTTTTTTTTTTTCCTTTTGTTCTTTCTTCCTTCATTCCTCCTGTCTAATCCAGGAGCTAAGGTAAATTGAACCACCTGTTCTTCACTTAGTGGATTCTTCCCCTTAATCATCATGGCTGCTTTGAACAAGCAAGCAGAACTAATCATGCTTTACACAATGCATGTGTCTTCTTCGTTTATTTTTTGGTGTGTTTTTTGTGGGTTGTTGTTGTTGTTGGCTTTGGGGTTTTTTGTCCCCCTCAGAAAAAGAGAATGATACATGGCAAGAGCACTTCCTAGTTGTGAACTCAGCCAGTGCCACGGATTACAGGAAATGTGCCCAAAGTCATGCAAAACTTAATGAGGTTTAAATCTCCCAGGAAGCAAAATCCATGGCATTGCCATTCTGCTTTGGGCACTTGGCCGTTAGGAAAATCTGGTTACAACAGATACCAACTCATAAAATGTCTGTTTTCTAGAAACAACACAAAAGAAATTTATGTTGGAGACAAAAATGCCTGAAAGGAAATTATGAAACTGTCAGTCACTGAAAAGGGCATGTAAGATGAAACTGTCCATGGCAGGACAAGCCTGGCCTTGAAACACATACTCCAGAGCCAGGCTCTGATATTTTCTACAGAGAACTCGGACTCTAATGAGAAAATATGTATGACAGACCTATCTATAAATATCTATAATATATATAAATATGAAATACAGTATGTAGAAGGTATTAGGATTAGCATCTGTACGTGACCAGACACATATTTATGATGTGACAGAAATAATAAATTTTCAAGGTACTTTATGAATTTCTGATGCTGCTTGGATTTATGTTGATAGCTGATTCAAAGGACCAAATAGTCAGTTTGGGAGTTCAAACTGAAACATAGAAATAAGGGAAGAAGCAAATGTAAACAAAGTTTAGATCTGCTAAAACAGAACTGTAAACCTGAAAAATAAGCCGTGATGAATTTTTTATTAGAATTGTGGCTATACCTATGAAAGTGGAGAAAATTGTAACTCTGGGGACTTACACAGTCCCTCCTGAATAAGGTTCTGCAGTGGAAGGTGGACATGCACCTCCTTAGCTATCCTGTGGTATTTATCACTAAAATTCTCGAGAATACAGTTGTCTGTTCAGGGGAGTTAAAATCTTGGCAAACTAGGTTCTTGGAACCTCTGTTCTTGAATATAATTATTTGAGGATCTCATAAGGGCTATTTTTAGAAATTAAACTGAACATAATTAATAATTGCCCAGGCAAAATAAAGTTAAGTAGTTACAAAATACCCTGCACATTTACAGATGCTGCCTCATGGTCCAAAATATGTGTCTGATAAAAGCTTTCATCAGTGAAATTCAACCTTTGTGCAGTACAATTGGAAGCTCATTTAATCCCAGCTTTTTTTGTGCATTTGTTTTGCTCTTGATCCTTTAATGTTGATCATCTTTGATAGCTTGATATATGTTTTTCTAACCTAAGTGTGTCCTACTTTTCAACAGTACATGCTATATGTGAAATGTAACTTCTCGCCCTACCTAGTGATGTTGCAACTTACCATACCCTTTTTCCATTGCCCTTAAATCTTCTCCTCTGAAGATGATGAACATTTAAGAATCAGTATTTTGTTGCACGTGTTACTGCACGAAAAGCTGATTGCACCAGAAGCACTCATCACGAGTGTATATCCATCCGATCACTCAGAGGTGAAGATTTCAAGTGTATGCTGGGGTGCAATCAACTGCAATCCATACCTGCTGGTGACAAATTCATACTACTCCCCTACATTTTTAGGCCTCCGAGATCAAAGCTGAAACACATCAATAAATGCTTATTAATCAGGGACTATTATGCAAGATGCAGGTTTTATGGCAACCCCTTAAATTGGTTGCTGCACCTCCATCTACCCGAGCTTTTCTCCCCTTTTTCTTGCATCTCAATCTTTCGTTCTCCTCTCATCTTTCAGTCATGTTTGTTTCTCCTCCTAAGTTTCCTTCTATTCTTCCTTGCTCGTTTCATATTCAGGGTTGACAGGAACAGGGCCAAGTTACAGCTTCTTAAGAGGAAAGATATTGTGGCCAGACTAAAATGTACATTTAGTTTGATATGTAAAATTTACTGAAGAAATTATATTCTGTGAGAGCAGAAAAAAGGCCTCATAAAAAATGTAATTAAACAAATCATGGCATTGAGACCTTCACGCTTCAACTCATTTTCCCTCTGATTTGATTGTTATTCTGTGAGGATATTTTCTGCGGTATTACTCGCTGTTAAGTGTCCCATTTTAGAAATGTCAAAACACTAAGTGATTGCCTTAAGGAAAATAGTCTTCTACTCTCTAACTTCCCATTTTATGACATAATGGAAGTAAATTATTGAATATATATGTAGTTCTTGGTTTTGTCATCTTGAATTTACGTGGTTTGCTGAAATAAAAACTTCAGGGTTTTGGGATAAAAACACATTAATGCACTGCATGTGGATGTCTTTATAAAATATATATATATTTTTTTTTTTAAAGAGAGAAATAGTGAATCAGTTTTACAAAACTCAAGTATTTTATTTCCGGGTACCTGGTGCAGTGTATTTATTTTTTTATCCAATGCTTGTTGACTTTAAATAAAAAAAAAAAAAACCTGTTTCTAAAAGGAGTAACTGGAGACTATTAGAAAAAAAACCAAAACAAAACACCAAAAATCAACCAAACAAAACCAAATATGATAAGTAATTGTTTTGGCAAGTTATTCTGCATGTTTTCTACTTCCAGAAAGTAGAACACATTACTAATTAGCATCTTTTACTACTGTCTTGACACCCTTTGGAAGAGTAATGAAACTTGCTGAAAGAAGTCTCTTTTTCTCTGCTGTGTTATGCTGCACCCTTAAAGACCTTGGTTCAAGAACTCTTTCTATCCTTTGGCCTCATTCAAAGTTGGGGTTCAAACCATGATTTCTCATCTTCCAGGAATTTATTTCACAGTACCTTACATAGTGTGAGGATTCTGTTAGTGTTTTTTTCTGGCAGGAGAATTAAGGTGTATGTTCTGTACCTTATGGTGTGATGCAGCATGAGAACGTATCAAGGGGTTCAAGACCACTAAGCTTACTGGGACAGTGTGGAAGGGCGGTATGTGTTTGAGGTAGCCAGGGACAGTGACAGCTTATTCAGTGGCCTGTGGGGAATGGCCCATGCTGTGGTCAGGCCCCTGATACACACCTGGCAATTGCCAAAAATGCAGCAAGATAATACAAATTATTAATCATTGTAGATTAGAGCTTGTGCTTGCTTCTTTTCCCTATGTTATTTAACTGGTTGGCATAAGCTCTGTCTTTCCTGTTGGAAGCATTCACCTTGTATGTAAAGTATTTGAATATTCATTGGAACCACTAACTCCTGCCTTTTTAGGCTAGAGAGTCATTCTTTAGTCCCATGAATACATAAGTAGAACAGCTTCAAATAGGATGAATTAATAAATCAGTGTTTCATCTGTTAGGGTTGTGCTCTCAATAATGCCATTGCAAATGAAAATATTTGCATTGATTCTGGGAGATGTAAAAGAGTGGTAAAGGTACAAGAGGAGACCCAGGCTCCAGTATGCTGTTTTCAATCAAATTAGTTGAGCAGATGGTGTTTAGGGAGACACAGAGAAAACAAAATGCTGCAGAGAAATTAAATTAGAAACTCTTAAGGAAAAAAATAAAATAAAATAACTAAAGACTAATTTTGTTTTAAGTGAGGAGAGGGTATGGAGGCTAAAGGTTCAGAAAACCAAACAAAAAGCTAAGGAAAGTATCGAAATTAGCATGATCATAGTGAGAAAAACAGCAGACAGGTAATGTAGAAACCACAAAGACAGACCAATGCAACAGCCAATTGTGGGAAAATTAAAGACAAACTAAAAAAAGAAGAGAGAAAATATCTAGATGAAGAGTTTATCCCGCTCCGCCCCCCCTTCTGTTCCATGTGCTGAGGCACTCTGCACTTTAATCGTTTTAAGCATAGCAGATATAGGTTCCTGGCATTGCACAGCATCAAGCCATCATTGCTGGATGTTTTTATTAGTAAGGTATGCACATGTGTATCCAGAAAGGAGTTCCTTCAAGACCCATATTTCAATTCTTTGGATTGATTTTTTGTGATTAAATCAACAAACAGACACCAATCTTTTATAGATAACATATTTCCCCCAAAGCAATCAAGGTGATGAACCATTCAGAATAACAACATGAGAACATGAATTGTCGTTTTGTGAGTAAATTCTCATTTTAGTTTTCAAGATGTTTTAGATCACCAAGTGCTGATCCCTTGGGGCAAGAAAAATTTTGGGCAAATGCATAAAATCCCAAAATTGTCAATGATAATTTACACAGAATCACAGAATCGTAGGGGTTGGAAGGGACCTCGAGGGATCATCGGGTCCAACCCCCTGCCAAAGCAGGCTCCCTAGCTCATATTACACAGATAGGCGTCCAGACAAGACTTGAATATCTCCAGAGTAGGAGACTCCACCACCTCCCTGGGCAGCCTATTCCATGCTCTGTCACCCTCACTGTGAAAAAGTTCTTCCGCATGTTGGTGCGGAACGTCCTGTGCTCCAATTTGCAGCCATTGCCTCTAGTCCTGTCCCCACAGACGACTGAAAAGGGGCTGGCCAATTCCCCTTGCATCCCATGCCTAAGATATTTATAAACACTAATTAGGTCCCCCCCTAAGTCTTCTTTTCTCTAGACGGAACAGTCCCAGCTCACTCAGCCTGTCCTCATACGGGAGATATTCCAGGCCCTTAATCATCTTCGTAGCCCTTCTCTGGACTCTCTCCAGGAGGTGCCTGTCTTTTTTATACCAGGGAGCCCAGAACTGGACACAGTACTCCAGGTGGGGCCTGACCAAGGCAGAGTAGAGGGGGAGGATCACCTCCTTTGACCTGCTGGACACACTCTTCCTGATGCATCCCAGGTTCCCATTGGCCCTCTTAGCCACCAGGGCACACTGCTGGCTCTTGAATTTATTGAGTTTCTTGCTTCTCTTATATCAGATACAGGGATTCATAGGCATTTTGTTGCATATATAATGACAACTTCCAAAATAAATACTATAATTTACTTCCTTTCCAAAGAAGAATCAAAGAATGTCTCCTTACCTCACTGGATCAGCACACTATATTAATTGCCTGTCCTTTGAAAACAGTGAAAATATTTTTTGTTAATTTAGAGACATTTCAAAGCCTACTGAAGTTAGTTGCTCATGCTTCACATAGCAGTGTGTTTCTTTTAACGTTGAAAGTGAAGATGAGACATTTGCATAGAAGAGTTAAGAAAATGCGATGCTGTTTCATGGACATTTATATACTGCCTTCAGTCAAATAGCTACAGGCCCCCAGAACCAATGAGATTGCCCACAAAAGTGACATCTACGTAAGTGTGCATTCAGCAATGAAACAAGACAGAGAAATAACTTTATTGTCTGTTGCTACTTTAATGTCTCAAACAGCATTCAATTACTCCAGTGGTTCTCCCTTTCTTGGTAATTGTCCTTCCTCTCATGCTCTCTTCTACAGATTGCCTGTGATGGATCCCTTTAACGGTGTCTGGCAAGAGGTTAAAAAAATATGACTGATGTTTTTCAGCTCATAGTAAATCACTGTAATAAATATTTGCAGGTCGATGTTGGATTCGTTACTTGTTGAAGCTTAATGAAGAGAGTTCAAAATAAGTTTCATTACTTGAATTCTACTTTGAAATCACCTCTGTAATTTTTCACAGTAAATTGGAAAGGTTTATTGTTTTGGCTTGAAGGTTAAAAAAGTCTTGTTCTATTCCCTTTTGGATTGATGGAAATAAAGCAAGCATTAAACCAGCATATAAGTCACATAAAACATGTAAGAATGTATGAAGATTGTGAGCCCTACTGGTTTAATAAGCCAGTTTATACCAACAAAGAATCTTCTACTTCTTATTGTTCTGCAGTAAGAGTTTTGTGATTCCAGAAGAGATAAGAAAATATAAAATATTTCCTGACCTTCACGTTCTTGGATTTAGATCTTTAATTTGGAGGGGGGGAATATATATATATATATAAAAGAAGAGACATAAAACCCATATAAGGTTGTATTTCTGGTCTTTCCAAAACTAGGATGCATATTATTTTCAAGCATACATTTCAGTGTCTTTTCTTTCAGTGTCTTTTCTCTCTTTTTCTGTTTGGTTTTGTTTTGGGTGTCCAGGTGGTCACCTTTATTCTTTCTTGATGATCCAACCACTCTAACTTCCCAGATCATGAGTGCTTTCTACTCTAATGTTAGGAGTTTTGTACTCATGAGCCCAAATTTGGTGAATGCTGATGCACTTTTGCAAGCATTTGACAGCACTTTTTCTTTCTGAATAGTAAGTTTTTCAATGTCTTCCTCATGATTTGAACAGATATTTCATCCAGAAGCAAGAAAGATTAAAATAACAGAAAATATTTTTCCAGTAAATAAATACAGTGAAAATACAACTACAGAGCAAAAGAGAAATGTCAGTGGGAGTAAGGACAAGTGAAGAAGCAGAAATCATTTATAACTCATAACCTTTAGAGTAATATGAAAGATGCAAGTGAAAAATGTTTCTCTTTTTTTTTTTTCAGTAGAAACTGTTGTGTTTTCTTCATTTGCATACCAGCACAGTATTTTTGATTGTCATTAAAGGGTTCCAGATTGTTCTATCCAATGTTGCCATGTGAAAAAATTCTTGTACAAAATCAGTGAGGTTGAATTTCACTGGGATGAAGACCATCCAATATTTTAGTGTAGGTATAGACCCCTGTTTTACAAAGATGTGTATGTGTTTTAATTGTGCATTTAAAAATTTGATTGCTTTTAATGATGCTAAGGAAATTATGTAAATTGGTGCAGTGTTTGACTAACCAGAGTATTTATTTTTCCAGTCAAAGATTTACAAAGTTATATTACCAAATAGAAAAATAGAAGGAATACAAGCCTTATTTTTAAATTTGTTTAGTGCTGGCAGAGCCCTGTGTATGGAAATCACAGAATCACTAGGCTGGAAAAGACCTTTGAGATCATTGAGTCCAACCATAATGCCATAGACTGCACTAAAAGAAAGTCTATCAAATACAAATCACCACTCTAAAGCCTCTCTGCTTTCTTCCAGAAGTAAAAACTTTTTTCACCACTGAAAATGATTTGGATAGCAAGCTAAAAAATAGTTAATAATTATGGATAATAAGAAAGCCATTCTTTCATTTCTGCTCCAGATAAATACTCTATGGAACCACAGGTTTGAATTTCCCGAACTGTTAGGAAAGGTTGCTGTAGTCTGTGAAAATTTTGTGCAGACTAGACTTTTATGTCAAAGCTTGTTTCTGTGGTCTTACTAGTATCACTAAAGATACAAGGTTGAACTCTTCACGTTCAGTAACACAGATTATCACTGCTTGGCTGTGCTTTCCCTTTCCACTGTGAACTGTCTCATGTTAAATGAGGCTGTTTTACAGATGAGCTGTTACAAAATCATTATCAGGTTTGATACATTTCATCTACTCTCACATGCCAACGTAAATCAGAACTTCTACTAATTTGTCAAATTATTTCATTCAGAAAGTGCAATATAGTTATGGGGTACTTCAGAGCTTTCTTCTCGTAATGTTAAGTCACCATTCCACAGCATGACAGCTCAGTACAGCAACAGAATCACGGAGGTTAAAAGGGATCCCTGGAGGTCTTCTACTCCAGCCCTCTTCACCCAACAATTAGATCAGGACTTTGTCCATTGAAGTGTTTAATGTCTCCAAGGATGGGTATTCCACAGCTTTTCCAGGCGACATCTCCCAGGGTGTGAAGAGGTTTTCCTTGTATCAGAAGTCTGCATGTGCAGGAAGTGCCTGTTGACTCTGGAAATGCCCCAGTGGGATGTGAAGGGCAGGTTCTGCTGTGAGTAAGTCTTCTGGCATTCTGTCAGGTGGGAGAGCAGTCATTTCTTCTCATTTCCCAACTATTTTACAAGCAGACAGAAAATCACCATTATCTTTTTCAGGTCCTAGAAAGTAATGGCTTTAGGATTAAAAGTTTCATATCATGAGACTTTAAAACTAAGGCTATCAAAAAATTGCATAATTTTTACTGCTTTAGTGAATGTAGTACGATTGGATTTTTATAGACTGTGAAGAGAGTCAGAAGAAATGGGCAACTTCCCAGGGTAAAAGGGCAGCAAACAAAAGCACAACCAAAGTTTATGTAGTGCTTTGATTTGATGATGACTGTACCCTTTGTAATGCCTCTTAGTAAATGATTTTCCTTGCATCACCCCAGAAGGTGGGTATGGACAAGAGAAACTCATCTCATTTCATGTTAGAAGTCTGAGCCTACCTACACCCTCAGTGGGACAGCAGGCCTCTTTATAAAAGGTACTGTTTATCTCCTGCTCAACTCTGCCCATGTGAGATCCGACCCACTGAGCCCAGAACTGTACATAGTACTCTAGTTCTGGAGTCCCAAACATTAGAAGGACATGGAACTGTTGGAACAGCTCCAGGGGAGGACCATTAAGATGATCAGAGGGCTGGAGCATCTCTCCTAAAAGACAGGATTCTCTATGTAGAGAAGGCTCCGGGGAGATCTTTTAGTGGACTTCCAGTACCTGAAGGAGCCTACAAGCAAGCTGGGGAGGGACTTTTTAGAAGGGCATGTAGTGGTAGGACAAGGGGGAATGGTTTTAAATTGGAAGGGGGTAGATTTAGATTGGTTATTAGGAAGAAATTTTTCACTACAAGGATGGTGAGGCACTGGAACAGGTTGCCGAAGGAGGTGGTGGATGCTCCCTCTGTGGCAGTCTTTAGGGCCAGGTTGGATGGGGCCTTCAGCAGCCTGGTCTAGTGAGAGGTGTCCTTGCCCATGGCAGAGGGGTTGGAACTTGGTGATCTCTAATGTCTCTTCCATCTCTAACTATTCTATGATTCTATAAGTTTATCCTGAAGTAGACGTCTAAAATCAGTTGAATTAATTGCACCTCTTCAGTTACTATAGAGGACTCAAAGGTAACCAGCTCTGATGCTTCACATTTGGTCAGGTAAAGCCACTCCATGACTATTTATTTATTTATTTATTTTCCAGTTGTGTTTAGTGGGTAAGGTCAATGACAAACTGAAGTCTTGCCTCCTGAAAGACTTAATTATGGTCTTTGCTGTATGGCAGTGAATTTTATATTTGCATTTTCTGCTCCAAATTTATAGCAGTGAATTTAAAACGCTATAGTGGAATGAGATTTTGGAGATACAGGAAAGGTAATGAAGCCAGAATTTGGTCTATGCTGGCATTGGCATATATAGATCAACAGGTGATTCATGATTCACAGTCTAACATTGGTAATAAGAAATCAAAAGTTGTCTTAAATAATTAAAAAAAAAATAAAATCAGAAACTTTAAGCCAAACCAAAAAGGTGAGAGGGGTTAAAATGCATAATGTGACTCAGTAATTTCCTTTTAAACCTCTTGTGATAAAATGAATGACAGTTTAATATTCTATTCTACAGTATCATTAGTATAAACTTCTCTTGTGAAAAAGGAAAACACTTTATCTTGGAATTCACTACCATGCAAGAGGCTACCAAAGGCTGAATTTGGAAATTATTTCCTCAGGTCAGATGCTAGTAGAAGTCATGCTGTGTTACGTTGAATTCTGCCAATATTTTGAGAAGGCAAAAGTGTAATGCCTGGTATTCTTTGCTCACAAACACTGCTATAATCTTGCTTGAAGAAACAGTAAAACCATGCAAGGTGAAGTACTTGCAGGAGAATATTCTTGCAGGGGCTAACGTTGAAGATACTTTGGTAATCAGTAAAGGACAGAGATGATGAACATCTTTTGTTCAGGCTTTTATTCTGATATAATAGTTACTTCTATAATAGGCCTATGCTGGCTGAGCATGAACTTGCACATTCTCAGAGGCATAGATGAAATCCCAGAATATATTGTCCACAGTAGTTAAATACTTGTCACCCCTTGCACCACCTTTTCCAGCATAAATATACAACCACACTTAATATGATGCGTGAGCTATACATGACTCCACTGGACTCCAGGGCAAAAAATGAAGAAGGAAATAGCCAGTGTCATATTGTGTAACATTAAAAAAAAAAAACACAAACAAAAACCAAAAACCATATCCTATAAAAATAAAGTGAAAGTAATCTGTTGCAACAGATTCAGAAATTGCTTCCATCATCCTCAAATAGCTTTAAGATTTTACAACTAAAAGCTGCTTTCTCATGTAAATAAAGAAACTGAAGAATGAATCGCTCTCAAATACTGAAAATTTCCCAGGTTTACCTTTATTATAGTTTCAGTTAGCTGCAAATGTGGTTCAATAACAGCTATTCTTGCCTATCAGTAGGAACGACAAATGTTTATTGCAATGCTTATTGTTTCTAAAAGAAAAGCCAGGAATATCCCTCTTATTGGAGCTTTCCAGGATGTAGGTGTCTGGATTTCATGCACTGGGAATTTCTTCTCCTTATCTTTTACTAATGGCAGTTTGAAAAATGTGGTTGATGCTAAAATAGCTTCTGAGGTGCACTGTAATACAGAGGTCATAATGGAATAAGCAGAAGCCATTATCAGAATGACTAGAGGTTTTACTTTTTCTGGCCAGGCATACATTAGCCTATAGGAGATTGCTGCTACAAATTTAACCTTAATTCCTGTGTAGAGAGAGGATGAAAGCAAGAAAGGCCCTTTAGAAATGCATGCTTCTCATGAAACTCCAAACCTTTTTGATCCACAAAGGATATTTACCTTGTTGCAGTTGTTACTCTGTAATGGCTTAACTACTTTGAAGTCGCTGCAGAGTACGGGCTGTGCAATTATTATAGTTGTTGTTGCTGTTGTTATTATTATTATAATTATTAAAGAATTACTCTTGATAAAGAGAGTTTCCTTAGAACATTCTTGTAGTCGCACTGCGTGCATCACACTCCTAGCACAAGGAACCAGCTAGTAGGTGGCCCTTGCCATTACTGTTTCCCAGTCTCCAGGAAAGCCCCAAGCCCTGTGCGGTCTGTGTATGAACTACTGGGGCTTCTGAAGCTGCTTTTGTCTTGGAACTGTTCAGGATTCCTTCTTTGCCTTTAAGAAAAGGACAGTATTTTTTTTCTTGTTTCAGTGGCTGCATATGCTGACAGGAGCCTCAAAACACTCTTGAAGGTTCTGTCTAGTGAGGTCAATCCATAAAATACAAAACTAAATCATCAAATGAATGTAACACCCAAGTTCAAAAGTGTACAAGTAGCTTTATGACTTCAGCTCACAATGTTGCTTGATTAATTTTTAAAGCATCCTTGCTTGGGCCTGATGGCTTTTTTAGAAAATTAAATATTAAGAGCTTGTGAATCCTCTTAGCCCAGCACCTCCATTTTCTTATCAGGCTTGGGTTAGTGCCTTCTGTTACTTTCCAAATGAAAACTGTAGGCTGAATGGGCGTCCGTGCTATTTCTTTTGGGATTATGGGGGGTGGGAGGTGAGGGATGCCATTTTGTCCAATTTGCTGAACTTAAATGCTGGAAGCTGCAGCTGAATTTGCTGCAGCTTCCCAACACACACACTTACACTATCAAATATTTAAGAAACTGCAGCAGACATGAATGTCTGAGCTATCAGCTGAGATACTCTCGTGTATTCTGTCTTCTTTCTCCCCACTTTCTTCACAACATCATGTATTACTCTTACAAAAATGCTGATCAAAAAGGACTCTGTTTTTTTCCGTCTGTGCTATGTATGTGCTGGCTGCATTGGCAAAATTTTTGTATCTCCTGGGCATTTTCTTGGCTTATTTACATTTTGACAGTGTATGCAACCGTGTGTGTTGTTTTTGCTGTGCTACTGCTTTGAACTCTCTCTCGCCTTACTGCCTCAGGTCTCTCTCTTTTTTTTTTTTT
>VZTU01018737.1:122966-162452 GCA_013400835.1 Zapornia atra
TTTGGATACCATCTCATGCAAAAGTGGTGTCATTTGCGATAAGCTTTGTTCCATTAGATAATGTCTTTTGATTGGTAAATCTTAGTTTGTTTTATCAAAGGTTGATTCTAATAATGGTAACTCCTCTTTCCCTGTTTTCTCTGTTTTATATTCTTACTGATCCAAATTACAATCTCATTTTTATTGGCAGATTATCTAGCCTATGTAAAAGACTCATGTTTTTCGCTCAGGTGAGATTCCATCTGTGGTGTCATATGCCACATCATTCTCCTTTGGCCTTCTTTTTTGTACCATTTTGGACAAATCTGTGTTACTGTTGTCTTCCAAATTCCACAGGTTTCGGTGCTGGTGGAACTTTTAACAGCACAATCTTTCTAGTGCTCTTTGACATTTCCCTTATAAATGTTGTCTGTTGTGGGGTAGAATCCAGAGATTTGCTCATTTTGGTGCTTCCAAGAAATCTGCCTGATGCTGCAGCCTCCCACGTTGTATCTCCACTGAAGCCTGTTTGCTGGCCTTGCATGGCAAGGGTTGCATCCCTTAAGGAAAAAGTTAAAACTTCCTCATCCTCCTGCAAGAGGGAGCCATGTAGGACTGAGGGTCTGCCTGGTGCCATCCCCCAAACTGACCAATTTTCAACAGAAGAAATATCAAATCAGGATGCATGTTAGCAGTACAACAGGAGGCATAGTCATGGACTAGTGCAGCGTTGCCTTACTTTATAGCCCTAAATATCAGGCAGTTAGGCATTCCCCAGGACAGAGGGAATCCCACATTCAGATCTCTTTTAAGCCTTATTTGGAGCAAAATTTTGAGCTTTGATCTCCTATCTCAGAACCCTTAGGCTTGCTGAGCCAGTCTGTCTCTATCTGTAGTCCAATGAATGTTTAATTATTGAAAAGTGAAATACTGCTAACAGAATACATTATGGTATATAGTTGTAGTCTTCCAGCTGAAAAAGAATTATTTCTGTGGGTCTAATTTTAAGACCTGTATTCTTTGCTAATTTATCTGAAACAATCTAATTCACTGACTACTAATGGTGTATAGTAACTCAAAGGGAAGAGGTTGTGAATACTCTGTGCTAGGGTAAACTGAAGGTACCTTCCCTTCCAATTTGGCTTGTTTATAAGGAATTCAGAAATAAATGCTTCTGACATGTTTCTCTTTTCTGTATGGCTCAGGAACATCATGTGCCTTTGGCAGTTTGCTATTCTGGTCTAAGTATTTCATTGCTTTTGCAGCTTTAATCCTTTAAGAAAATTTAATTTCAGCTAGCTCTTTAGATTGTTCATGAAGACATCCCTTAATTAGTATGAGTGTGAATTGGACTTTCCTGTGCAATTGCATGATTTATAATTAGCATTCTCAGTTTTTGTTGAGCTGCAATAGTACTCTACATTCCTCCTATTCAGTTTTGCTTGTGATAGTTTTTCCTTCTGTTCTTTCAAAGTTATTCTCATTTGTGTTCTTCTGGAAAAATACAGTAATTATACCCTTATGAACCACAACCTCTGCCCTGTTAATTACATTTAAGGGAATCCATACATTATTATGTTTAGATTTCTGTATAAATCTAAAGACAAGAAAAAACAATGTGGTTTTTAGAAGCTAGCATTATTTCCTCATCTCCTCCTCCTTTATTATACTGCTTATGTCTGCAAAATTCAAGAATCAGATAGAAACTAGAAATATCTAGTTAGTAACCTCCTATTCAGTCTTCATGCCTCTAAATAGGAAAACCTTTGAAAAAAAAGTTTGCATAGTTTTTGGTTTTGTTTTTTTTTTCCCTACCATACTATTAGTTTGTCCTCTGAGAAGTACTGAATGCACTAGTAATGTGATGACCTGCTCTTTTGTGTTCCTGGAACAATCTAGGGAGTTCACATAGGTAAAATTGTACCTTCAGCTATGTAAAGCTAGAAATAAATCTCTGCACATGTGGAAAAGCAAACAAGAAAAACCGCCACAAAAAAACCCATTATGTTCCTGTTAAGCTACAGAAGATCAACTGAGGTAGAACTAGTTTGCCTTTTTTCATCAGAAAGTCCTTTTTGTACGCTCTGGTTTACCTTTCTTTGTTAGGATAAAAGCACTTACAAGATAATTCATTTTTTTGCCTTTGCAGGAAGCAGTTTTCCTGGGTAATCAGTTGCCTACAGCAGTTAGTCAGACCTGCTTCAGGAGGTGCAGGAGTTAGTGTTGTCTCCTTCTAGCTGTGAGCCTACAACTGTCTCAGAGCTGGACCAGGGGGAGCAGATAGCCTATTAGCGCAATAGCAGCTCCTCTCACTTTCCCTTCCCTTGAGGGTTTAAGAGAGTTTTCTACTCAGTTTTCTTCTCTTTTCTCCATCACACACAACTGGAGATGAGTCAAGGAGTGGAGGAACTGACCTTCTCTGTTCAGCTGGAGATCAGCGTTGCTGCTGGTGATATTACCCTGTTTACAAGCTACAGGATGGACAAAGAACTGACCAAGTGAAGCAAATTAGAAGGTGACGAAAAATAACAAAACAGTCTGGAGGAGAGTTTTGACAGTAAGATGAAGCACAGGAATTGTTGCTGTGAAGGCAGTTTTCCTTATCTATACAGATGGTCTTCCTGCTACCCTGCTAAATGCAATGAAAACTGTCTAATGCTTGTTTCTCAAATGTGTGGCTTCAAAACTGATATCCTACTTTACTGACTTTTAAACTGTGCCTTGCAGATTAGTGGAGGAGCACACTGCAGCCTCTTGGAGATCTTTGTTCTTGTGTTTGTGGTATTCAGAGCCTAGAGTGGACCAGTCCCCCTAGTTTAGAATTGATTGACTGATGGATGGGCTATAGTTTTCCAGCACTGAAATAATTATTACTTAAGGCATACATAAAGATTATATTCTATTGAAAATATAGAATCCTGGAGTGATTTGATTTGGAAGGGACCTCAAAGATCATCTAGTTTCAGCCCCCTGACATGGACAGGGACACTCTCCACCAGCCCGGGTTGCCCAAAGCCCCATCCAACCTGGCCTTGAACACTGCCAGGGAGGGGGCAGCCACAGCTTCTCTAGGCACCCTGTGCCAGGACCTCCTCGCCCTCACACTAAAGTATTTCTTCCTAATATCTAATCTGAATTTGCCCTCCATCTTAAGGACATTACTCCTTTTTCTGTCACCCTTGTAAACAGCTCCTCTCCAGCTTTCCTGCAGACCCTTTAGGTACTAGAAGGCTCCCTAAGGTCTCCCTGAAGCCTTCTCTTCTCCATGTGGAGCAACCCCAACTTTCTCAACCTGTCTTCAACGGAGAGGTGCTCCAGCCCTATCATCATTTGTGGCCTTCCTCTGCATTTGCTTCAACAGTTTTACGTCTTTCTTGCACTGTGGACCCCAGAGCTGGATACAGTACTGCAGGTGGGGTCTCACCAGAGATGACTAGACTGGGAAGATCACCTCCCTCGAACTGCTGCTCACACTTCCATAAATACATTATTTTTATAACATTAATAGGAGAGCTGCTATCTTTAGGGAAAGATGCTGAAACATAAACAACAATCACAACTATCTCTTGGTTATTACATGTTCTCAAGTTTAACTTCATGTAACTCTGCCTCTGTTTCTTAAAGCTCTTAGCATATTTGCCTAGTTTCAGCTGGTACTCAGAAATCAGCAAGTTTCAACCTGATGTTACCTCTACCCTGAAAAATTATGATAATTCCTTTACAAATATATTTTATTTGTCTGTTTACTCCCTGGCAATCCAATCAGAGATCCACCCTTCCTATAACTTTGTCCTATAAACCATAAATTTGACTCTTAAACCTGATGTGTGGTTTTTACTCCCTGCCAAGTAGACTTGGTTTGCAATGAGAATTACGCAGAATTGGAGCAACCTCTTTGTGAAAGCCAAATTCAACACCTAACAGAATTTTTACTAAACTAATTATAGTTTGATATGGGCTGCTATAAATGAAAAAAAATCATGAGATCTGATGGAGTGAGGTTTCTTTCTCAGAACCAAGCTCATTAAACATACAGATTTAAGTATGCTCTCTGTATTTAAAATGAAAAGAATAAAAATAACTTCAGTTCACTACTAGCTCTCAATAGCAAATGAGGAATGATAGTCATTAAACCCATATGGGACAACAGTGTTTCTGGGGTTACTAAAGATACCTTGCAGGTTCTGAGGAACATCAAGGAGGTCGGTCTTCCAAGATCAGGAGACTGACTGTGATCTTCTTAATTATATTTTTATACAGCTTCTAGTCCCTTTTTTATTTATTTTTTTGTGATGGGAGATTCAGAAGATAAACAAAAGAAATAATAGTTTGATTTAATTTTCAGTTTTCATATTCGTAAGTTGAACTACAAGTTCTGCATTTCTTCAGAGGTAAGTGGGGCTGGGGATGCTTATAAGGTCGCTTGTTGATTATCCAATGGGTTGGACAGAACAGAAGGTACTTTCATGATAAAAGCCAGATATATTCTCATACTACACAATTTCAGAAACAAGGAGGAGGGACTGGAATGAAAAAGGAACTGGCTAGCTGAACACAGTGGCCTGATCCAGGGCCTGGCTGCATTGCTTCCTTGTCAGCTGGGTTTCCCCCGGGCACCATGGTACAGATCTGTTGCACAGCTCTGACTTCTCTGCCTGCTGTTGGGAGCCATATTTAGCATCAGTGTGATCACTGTGCAACTGGCAACAAGCTTACGGTATTTTTCCTCAGGGTTCTCTCTCTTTTGACCTAAAAGATAGCAGAGAAATCCAAATGCTCTTTTTTTTTTTTCCCCCCTCATCTTTTTCCCCTGTGTTTTGAGCTGCTTTGCGGCTGAGAAAGTCAAAGATAAATGAATTATGTGTAAATATTGTGTCATGGCTATGTTCAGTAAAATAATGATAATCTGCACTTCATTAAGTAATTCACTTTATAATCTCTCAGAAAGAAGATGGGGGGGAGAAATCCTTGTCTCTCTTTTACAGCCCTCAGTGAGGATTTAATAGCTGATGCTGTAGTGAGGTCTCATACTACTAAGGCTTAATTGCATTTGCAAAATGTCCTACAGCATATCTGCTAGATTACTGAGCTATAACTTGTCAAATAAATGCAGTACAATTTGTGAGAGCCATGTTTTAGTGGAGTTTATTCCTTTCTAATTTGCAAAATCTCATCATTCGTAAGAAGTTTCCTTGGCATTGACGACGAGTAGCTTCATTCTATGGCACTGGATAAACTATCTTTAATGTAAAGACATGCTGCTGGTGAACGTAGCATTTGAATGTCTTGGAAACAGTTTGAGTTTGGTTTCACAGTGTATTATCATTATGGACGATTGTGCATCACTTGGTTTTACAGACCAGAATGCTCTGTGGATTCTTCAAGCTTTGAAAAATCTGGTGTCTCACCTGGCTAGGGGACAGGGCTGAAAGCTAAGCCATACCTCTACTATTGAGGCCAGATGCAGCACACTTGGGCCTCAGTCCAGCAATGTGGGAGGACCCTTAGTGCTGGGTTGCCTGTGGGGAACCTGCATTTTTATGAGACTTTTTTTTTTCTGCTGCACTGGACTGTCATGACCTGTTTCATGCTATTTACGTGGTCAGAAACTAAGGCTAGTGATCCATCTAACATTTCAATGGTGTCAGGCTTTGAATTGCAGTGCCCACAGGCACTCATGGTTCTGCTTAACTTGATATGGTCCATGCTTCCTGAGCCTCAATAAAGTGTCTAACTTATATGGAGAGATTGTGCAGGAGTTGAGGTTTACCCAGATGTTCATGTTCGAAGATAACTTCACCTCTGTGATAGAAATTACATTAATCATCTTTATCAAGCCTCTGGTCGGGCCCCACCTGGAGTACTGTATCAGGTTCTGTGCTCCCTGATATAAAAAGACAGGTATCTCCTGGAGAGAGTCCAGTGGAGGGCTACGAAGATGATTAAGGGCTTGGAGCATCTCCCCTACGAGGAAAGGCTTAATGAACTGGGCTGTTCAGCATTGAGAAAAGAAGACTGAGAGGCAATCTGATTGATGTTTATAAATATCCAAAGTGTGGGACATAGGGAGAAATGGCCAGCCTCTTTTCAGTGGTCTGTGGAGACAGAGCAAGGGGCAATGGCCTCAAGTTGGAGCATAGGAAGTTCCTGCACCAACATGCGGAAGGATTTCTTCACGGTGAGGGTGACAGAGCCCTGGGACAGGCTGCCCAGGTGGGTTGTGGAGTCTCCTTCTCTGTAGATATTCAAGACCCATGTGGATGCCTATTTGTGCAATCTGTCCTAGGGAACCTGCTTTAGCAGGGGGATTGAACTCAGTCTCTGGAGGTCCCTTCCAAACCCTACAATTCTGTGAATTACTCACTTGATTGACTGTCAGAGGTGATCCCAGTCTCAGGGAAATGCTACTTTTTTTGGGGGTAAAATGTAAAGATATGTTTGACAATAAGGGTGTCTTTTAGTTTTGCAGTGGCAAAAATAAAAATAAATAAGAATCTTTGGTGAATCTCATTTCAATAGTGTCCAAACTCTTCTGGTGCTGCTGGCTGAGTCAGACAAATAAACAAGCAGAGTTAGCACTGTAAAACAGTCTGTTCATCTGCATTGACCAAGAACTTGGTGCAGACTTGTGCTTCAGAATGGTCTGTAGAAAGCTTGTTGCAGAAATGTGATCCTGCAAATGCTTTTTGCTGTCCCTTTTGATGTTCTTAAGTACAGAAAATGTCAGCCTAAGTGAAGAAATGAAGTTGGCAGGGCGTGATGTTGCATATACGAAAAATAAATTTGTATTATGGCACTGTATTCCACTTGGAACATTAATACAAGGAAGTGCAAGCTATTTTATTAAATCATTGATTCCAGCATGGAATCTTGTCAGGTCTCCCAAGATGTTGTATTTTTAGCACTGTAAAGTTGCTTGTCACGCTTCCACATCTCACCTGCAAATGGTGTGTGAGAAACAATGAAAAATAGTTTAACAGTGACTAGCATGCATTAGGTGTAAACCTCAATTCAATTATATTAGTCCAAACTGCTGTATTTGCTGAGGCTCGCTGGTATAATGGCTTTAGGTTAATCTTTTAATCTAAGATGGAAAATTAATTTGCTGCATATTTGTGACAAATGCTTCTTGAAAAGAATTGGAATGAGGAAAAATAAAAACAACAAACCAAAACAACAAAACAACAGCAGATGATCTACCTGTTGGCACATGCCTTTGCTCAGTCATGGAAACCAGGCTGATGCTTCTCGGTGAATGTATCACAGTTGGAAGTTTTGGCCTGTGTCAGGAGATGCTCACACTCTGTACACTTTGGGTCATGTGTGTGACCTCAGGCAGAGAAAGAGCCCAGGTGTCTAAAAATCTCAAGAGATAACTCATAAAAGGTACTTGGGGGCCATGAGGACCTGCTGTTTCATGTTATGGACAACTTTTATGTAATGGAGCCTCCAGCTTTTCAGTGACCCCACAGCTGTTATTACACACCATGTTTTTTGTTTTTTTAAAATTTTATTTTAAGATTCTATGTGCTAAATAACTGAGAGCTAAACTGAAATCTGCATGGAAACCTGAAGTGTATTTTGTAGACCACATAGTTGAGTTCTCTGCTTTTCCCTCAATACTTTATGAATTCTGATCCTATTTCTTTAATCCTGACCAAGTTACTGCCCTGGTGGACTAAGATGTGCACTACTATTACTATTATTTATTATTATTATTACTATTATTATTATCATCATCATCATCTGAATGGCATAAGTTTTGCTTCTATTTCATATTGATGAGATAGCAACTTGTAACAAATATTGCCTAAAGAACTGGATAAAGAATATATTTAAGTGCAAAATGAAATAAATTAACATAGATTTTATTTGGGTTTTTCCATTCATCTTGTGATTTTAAGTAAGGTGAAATTCCCATTCTTAAAACCATAAGCAAGGCAAAGAAATCCTAATTATTTTTCTACACAGAAAAAGTCTGATGCCTTTGTTACTGATGTTGTTTTGATTTTTGCTCTGATTTTTCTTAGCAGCATTTTCCCCAAGCACTGATGTGGCATAATTTACATCAGTATTCATTTTTTAACATCTTGCATATCTATAATGACCATATTTTCCCCCATCCCCACCTACTGCTGGTAAATAAACCTGATGCAGAATTATTATTTATTTTGGCATACCTGACTGTGGGTTATACTTTTGGAACTGTGCAAATAACAGCTTAGTTTCTGCCCTAAGTATTTCTTTTTTGTTACAGTATATACAAGAAATTGCTGACGAAACAAGCAGGATAACTATCCTTCCACAGTTCTTTGCTTTTGGGGTTGTCACTGAGATCCCACAGCAAGGAATAGCACTGGGGAAAAGCTGGTGGAAGGCTGGTCTTGCTTCTAATGTCCTTCCATGTGGAGCCAGCCCCCTAAGGTGGAATCTCCAATCAATTCTCATTTCAAATCTTGCAAAAGAGCCAGGCACCTCTGTGCAGTGGACCACAGCAGAAGAAAATCTTTATCTTGCTTTCAGTGAGGCAGTATCAATGGTAATTCAGCCACCTCTACAGAAAGATACTGGAAGGCTTGCTCTTGTGGAAGCATCCTGTCCCTAGAGACACTCATTTAGCCTTTGCCCTTTCATGTAGACTGCAAACATATTTAAATCCACCAGCTGGGAAGTGAGCCCCTGAGCTGATCCCAATGCCTGAGTATCATTTGCTTAGAGATAGGTAGAGATAGGTCAGTTGCACTTCCAGGGCTTTAAAAGATACATGTTACATTGGGCACTGAATTGGGTGGTGAGGAGACAACTTCTGCCCTGCAGAAAGATGCTTAACAATAACCCAGTTTCACAGTTGTGTGTCTTAACTGATGTGTGTGAAATTATTTCTTATTTACACTGCTACAAGGGGACAATTTGTTTTTGCAGAATGGTTATGTTATTAATTTGTTCTGCATCTGAAACTGCAGGTTGTCCTTAGAGTAAGTCAATATCCCATTATTTTCAATTCCCCTCTAGAAGTCTCAATCCTCGTCCTGCAAAAAATTAACATCTGTAAGTAATTGATTGCATGTGAGTGCTTTCCTTGAATTCCCCGTGTTCATTTATGTTTGGAGAAAAAACCCACCAAAACCAGCTAGTGTTAACTGCAAAAGAGTTTGCTGGACTCAGTCTTTCACTCTGAGTGCTAGATACCTTCTCAGATAGAATCAAAGAATTTCTGAGGCTAGAAGGCACCTCTGGGCATCACGTCGCCCAACCCCATACTCAAGCAGGGTAAATGGAGCAGGTTGCTCAGGAACATGTCTGTTGGGGGTTTGGATATTTCCAGGGAGGGAGACTAAAGAGCCTCTCTGGACTACTTGTACCAGTATTCAAATGAGGTCTCCTTATGATTAAATGGAATTTCCTGTCTTGAAATTTGTGCCATTGCCTCTTTTCCACTCCCTCTTTGGAGTCATCCTGGAATTGTGTCAGGCATCTATTTCATTTGTAGCATTCTATGAAGTCATAAATGCAAGATTATACAGGCAATAACTCATTTTCGGGAGGGGGCTTTATGAGATACTGACCACTTTTTGGCTGTGTAATATCTGCAGCTGAAGGCCATGGTGCTTACTGAGCTTGGGGCTGATTTTACTAATTTAACAAAAAGTGCTACAGAGGTGTGATTATTTCTTTCCCAGCACTTCAATCCCTCTTTGTTTCTCTCTTAAATTCCTAGAACTCCAACACTTTACAGCTGCTTCTTAGTATGACAACACATTTTAAAGGAATCTAAAATGCTCACGATTCAAAAAGTGCATTGCAAAGGAAGAGTGGGTAACAGAGACTGTGGTACTGAGGTTTCGCCAGTAGTTAAAAGAGGGGGTTTGGGGTTTAATTTCTTAGACAGTGAGTCTGTGCTGTGGAGCATTAACCAAGGGTAGAAAAGCACTTAGGGACCGAAACATAAGAGATAAAAATCTTGATTAAGTGGATTAGTCCAACAATTAGTATTTTTATAGTAAGAAGCACATTAGCATAAAATAATACAAATTTGGGCTTAGAATACTTTGCTTATGAAGTTGTATTTTGAAATTCAGGGCTTGCTTTCGTAAATTATAAGAAATTATTTTATTTTCTTGTTATGAGAAGATTCGATAAGGGAAGAAACCTCTTTAGTTTCACTGGTACTGGTACGTGGTACAAGCCCAGTTACAGTGATGATTTTATAGGTGGTAATCATCACAGTTGTGCCAGTATAATTTTTGGTACATTTGTTTCATGTTGACAGAAGAGATTCCAAAGGCTTCTTTTCTGGACAGCAAAATGGTAAAATAGTGTGCAACAGTGAAGAAAAGAAGAAAATATTTGAAAATATTTCTAAATGACTATATCTTTATTACAAATGTAACAGCGAACTGGTTGAATGAGCAACACCCTCCCCAATGAATAGGTTTTAAAATAAGTAAGTGTAACGAGTTCAATAAAGTTTATGTTGATTTATGTGGCTTTAGAATTGTGAGAAATCTGATGTATCAGGGATTTGTGAATATTCTTCTAACCTGTGAAGCTTCTGAATTTGAGGATGTGCTCATTCCATTATTTGTGCCACAACTGACTGTTAGTCTTATTTGCAGGACAGGATCTAGTTTGTTAATAAGTGACGCTTGCTCCTAAAGGATCTGGTCCTGGCTTTACAGATACCCAGAAACTCTGAACATTTTTGACCTTTCCCTTCCTTGAATTGCAACATAGAAACAAGTGAATGGGAAGGTGATAGTGAGGGGTTATCCTTCCTTTAATTCAAATGCATATGTGAATTTATACTTGGGATGGACAAAGAAGTTGTGGCAAAGCAGCTCTGGGTGTTAAGTAATTTTTAGTTTACAGTGTCCTTCAGTGTTTGTAGTCTCCACTTAATAGCACCGAGATTGGTTGGTTTTGTTTTTTTTTTTAAATACAACAATTAACAGCAATGGTTATGTTTGTTGATAATACATATTAGCTAATGCTCCCCTTGTATGTTAAAATGTTAACCAAATTCAAGGGGAAATTTGCATGCTGAAAATTGTTTCTATTACCAGAAGGAACTGAGGATGAATCAGGAGCACCGCTGGTGTCTTCTGTCTTTAAAGAAATTGTACGAAATCCTTATTCCCTGGATGTGATAGAAATTAAGCATCGAGAAGCAGTCTTCCCTCAGAGTTAACAATTCTCCCTGCTCCCTTAATGTCTTAGTGCTTGTCTAGGTTGTGTCTATAGTGTGTACCGCATCCCTCAGCATTTGATCCCTCTGCTGACTCACCTCAAAACCCTCACAAAATTGAATGTGATGGAAAAAAGCCTTTTGTACTTAGTGCAGAAGCCATTGCTGTTTCAGCCTTTCAATTTGGCAGAGTGGTTGAAGACATATAAAGGATGTCAGTGTTGTGTCCCTCCTGTCCCCGCTGTATTTACTGAGCAAGCTAGAGTAATTCTTAAACAAAAGTTTGGCAGAACCATCAGTTTGGGTTTTGTGAGGATTGTATTTCAGGCTTTGTGAGACCAAGGTGCTTACATCTGGACCTGCAGCTGTGTGTGAATGTGTACTCCCTGAACTTGAACTTGGCGGCAACTTGGCCACCAGTGCTGGTAGGAGCAGGATCAGCGAAGTGTTACCAGAGTGACTGCTCACTGAGGTGCTGTTTAGACCCTTCATGATACAGGGAAGTGCATCATGGGAATTCAGTAAAGGAAACAGCCATCTCCTCTATGCCTATGTTAAAGTAATTAGTAATTCATCATCTTGGATTGCTTCTTTTGGTCCTAAAGAAATATGCTGTGGAAAAGTATTATACAATCTGGAATCTGTGTGCTCTATCCCCTCCAGAATGTTCTAGATTGCAAGGAATAGATAGTTTTTTTTTTTTATTTCCAAAACTCATTGAAAAAAAAGTCATGACAGTCTCTATCTTATTTTAGTACCCAAGAATATATTTTGCTTCCTGAAAAATACAGGAAGAGAGACGCTACTAAAAGAGGAAAAAAAACATTCTGTGATTCAGTAAAATGAAAAGCTATGTCAATGAGAGAGGAGTGTCACTTTTAAGAACACTTTTCTCATATTCTTGCTTTGCATTTTCCTACCAACCATTTTTAGAAGGCACATATTGTGCTAGGTGGTCATAAGAAGCTAATAGGTCAGCCAAGTGAGGCAGTGCCAAATTGCAATGTGTATTAGGCATAAACTCAAGAAACTCAGTTTTCATGTGCTTAAAATGAGCACCAAGATGGTTATTAAAAGTAGAATGGAGGTGAAGTAATTTTAGGGGTAAATCAGGAAAACAGTCCATTTCTTAATGAGTAGGATGAGCATTTTCAATATAGTTTTGGCACAATAAATTGTGATCCACAGTTCTGCATCTCTAATGTTCCAATCAGTTGCTAAAATGGGAAAACAATCAAATTTCCCTGTGTCAGGAAGCTGATAAGTAATTAGAAATTTCTTGAAGTGGAGCAGATGACGATACGCAAAATTTCTCAGTGATTCTGTGAACACAATATATATTATAGTATGTATAGTACTGGAGCACTGAGGTCAGCCTAAACATATCCAACACGTGAATCATTTATTGAAATGAATTTGAAATCCTTGTGTTATATGATGCTTGCATGATGCTAATAACAAATCTAGTCTGCGGTTGTAAACTGTGAGTTTTATTTCCAGCTTAATTAGTAAAGTATTACGTAATTGGGATCTTGAGGACACTGGAAGACTTTATCAATAAAATGCATTAGTTAGTTTTTCCCACTGAGAAAAATAAATGTAGAAAAATTGTTTCTGTAGCCTTTTATTTAGAAATCAATTTCAGATATATTATAGTATCTTCTTCCTACAATGTGTGATTTAATATTTATATCTATGAAAATTTGATTTGCTATGTATAAAATAGGTCTGTGAGCCCCTGCTTCTCTGTGGATGTGATCTGTCTTTGGGCTTTGTGAGTATACATTAAGATATAAACCTGATTACATTATAAATTAAAAAAAACATGAATAATTGTTATTAAAGAAGTAGAGAAAGAGTAATCAGGAATATCTTATGGAGGACATATAAACTACATCTGAAAGGTCTATGTATTTTCCGAGTAACTGCCATGATCCAGTAGAGGAAGCTGTATGATCACTGATACATGGTAATTTGTAATTATTAAGTATTCAGTGTAATTAAAACTCACCACTATGTCAGATTTGACTGCAGAAAAAGATACATTTTTGTTTGTTTGTTTCATTTGTATCCCATGTTTGTTACTTGAAATGCCATTCTTCATCTTTCACTAATTAGTTAATATTTGCAAAGCAATTTGAAAATGAAAAGGAACGTTCCAGTGCATTATTGTTAGGCAAGTAATGTGAAGAAAATTTAATTAGGTTTTTGACTTCCATTTTCAGGACAAACATTTTCCAGCCAAAAATGAAAGTTGGTTGATGCTCAGCGTTCTATCGACCTTCATGTGTTTAGCATTAATGGTGAAAATGAAGTGGTTTCTCCTTTTTTTCGTTTATTTCTCCCAAGTATTTCTTGTGTTAGGATGGGCCACTACTGAACTGTATCAGAGGATCCTGCACAGTAGACTTGTTCGTTGGACTGCTAACCCAAGCCCAGAATTTTTTTTATTCCCACCTTTGCCACTAATTTATGCCAAGTTCTTAGCCAGATCAGTTTGCCCAGATCAGTGTTCACCCTTTATTAAATCTGAGAATGGTCACTGACGTTGTTCTTCTATTATGGCATGCTGATCTAAGAGAAATGTTCTGTAAAACCTTGCAGTTTGTTGTTGTGTGCATGGGTTTATGGTAACATACTGTTTTGCCTTTTTACCCACCTTGCAACTAGTAATATTAATAAGGAAGAAAACAGTTGGGAGCATTTTTCCATCTGGGTACCCTGGAAAATTTGCTTCAGAGAGCTTTTAATTTTTAAAGCTTTTATACTTTTATTACTCAAATTTATTGATTCTCATTAGACATTAGAATGCAGTGGTTTTGTCTTGGTTTTAATACTTTGTGCCTCCCTGTATACTGTGACAACTGCAGGGAGCAAGCCAGTTTCTGTAGCACCAAACATCCAGTTGGGTGCGTCATTTCCTTCTTGTGAGTTGACTTACCACAGTGGAACATAGGATGAGCTCCAGTTACATGACCAGGTTCACATGTGTAATGTTAGATGTGTGTTTATATACAAATAGAACTGTTTCACATATACTTAGAAAAGATCTCTAAATTCTTTTTATAGACAATACAGATCTAGATAACACAGGTCCGCAAACTTTGGAAAGCTCTTCAGCTTGTTCTAAAGTAGATACCTACCACCCTATCACCTAATTTGTTCTCTAGACTCCACTGGTGAGGATCTCCCAACAAAAGCATCTTGTGCTATTTGAGGTTCTTTAGGTATTCAAATTATCTGCAGATATTTTGGGCTGGCAGATGTGACTCTAGATTGCAGATCTTCAGCTGTCTGAGACAATGGTGGTAGGTCAGGCAGGTTATCCTGTAGCAGAACTCCAGTGTCTTACTACTTCTTTAACTCTCTAGTCCTTCCATTTGTTAGACTGAGCCATATGAAGGATAAACTTTGGGTATGTGATAGTCCTGTAAGGCCTAAGTGGGTTTGTCTGTCCTACAAAACTTCCTGTTAGGAGCTGTGACCTGGTAACGCAGAAAAGTTGCAGCATAAAAAACTGTGAATTAATGTGGCAATCTGTACATGCTGTTTTACCTAGAACTTTTGTTTGCTCATTTAACGCAGATCTCCGTGTTTCCCCTGTCACCCATAGAAGTTGCAAATGTGTGTCTCTCCTACCAGTGCCGGACAGACAACCATGTGTGGTTGGGGGAGACGTGTGGAACTGACATTCGTACTTCCTAGGACCAGCTGTCCAGGGGCTATCAGAAATGCTTGTCAGCTTTCTGTGGGGGATTAGTTTCTTGTCACTTCCATGTAGCAAAGAACAGAAACAAGTAGAAAGTACAGCATATATTTTATCCATAAGATACTTCAGGTGACTTTCATGTCTTTCAGCATGTCTGTTGGAAACTGGATTTTTTCTGGTATGGGACACAATTCATTATTTATTTCTCTTCTTCTGTGCCCTAGAACACATAAACACTTTCTAAACAGCTGTAAATCTGCTAGGCACAAAAAAAAAAAAGCTAACCATTAACTACCTGTTCCAAATGCCTGCTCCTTATTGTTCCATGTAGAATATTAAAAAGAAATAATGCTGAGTGCTTTGATTGGCTTCTGCCCAATGAACTACCGATGAGGATATTCTTTGTATGTGTACAGAGCATTCTTCCCTAGTGTGTCCTTCTGTACACAGAAGAATGCCTTCAAATTTCCTTCTTCTGCCTATTCATGAAAAAACCCAAAACAACAAACCCAAAAATGAACAATGGGAAAATAAATGGTCATGTGCTTATCGGTGATTCATAATATGGAGCAATATAATGCTAGCACCATCCTTCTTAGAAGACAGCAGTAAGCCAAACTATGTGAAAACAGATATAATCAAACCGTATGGCCAGATCCTGAAGCCACAGGTGGCCAGGCACCATCCATGTCTTAAACCTTGCACTTTGTGCACAAACGGTTGCCAACAATGATTCCCTCTGCCTAACTGATGTGGCTTGTGAAGGATGAAGCACTGCTCAGCTTCAGAGATCTGAACCAATGCTTCCAGTCTGAATCTAGAGACCACTTTTCTCAACAGAGAGCAGTCCGCATTGAGAAATGTCTCAGAATGGTTCTTTGGACCTGTATCTTTTCCCTTCTTTGCAATGTTTGTGCTACTGTGTTTAAATGTGACATGGAGATGCGATTCACAAACAGTGCTTAGAGGTGTAAGTGTTAGTGTAAAATCCTAGAACCATTGGTGTACACAACATAGCCTCGTTCATAAAAAAAAAAAAAGTTCCAAAATCTGCTTCAGCTTTTTCTATGCATCGCCCAAGACAATTTGCCAACTGCACATGAGGAGTAAACCCTGATTAAAATCAGAACATTGATTATTTCAGTTTAGCTGCAATATAAAAACTGTTAAGCAGATGGATCTGTATTTTTTAATTTCTTATAGTCCTCTACTGTTACCCTGAAATACATGATTCTGTTATTAATGGGCTAGAAGCTTTTATTTTTACCACTTTGTTTATACCACTTTGTTTAATATTTCATATCTTTTTAGTTATTTAGAGAATATATTTTTGTTTCCTGCAATACTTTTTATCAATGCATATGCAAAAGCTTTCCTAAAATCCATATTAGAGTAATTCTGTATTGTTTAATCTTTAGGTCGACTATGCTTATCTGCACTTACCTGTGATCTTATTCATTGCTGCTCTCACATTTGCCTTTCCTTCCCAGAGGTCCAGGAGTACTTGGATTTAGCGATATCCTGTGTTTACTTCATTAGGATGTACTTAAGCATATTTGGCAAATCTGTTCCATTGATAAACTTTTGAAAACTCATGAACCCTAATCTGGTTTCCAAACTTACAGCTCACTCTTACTGCGCAGGGACCCTTGATCTGGCAGTAGTCCAAACTTTAGCTACCATGAAAAAACCCAGACAACCCTTACCAAAACATCATGGTGTATTCCAGCTAGTTGCTACTTGCCAGTTCCAGAAGTTTTCATAAGCACACAAATACAAAATGTAAATGTGTTTTCTTACTCCTGTTTGTTTTCCTTAATCCTTTTTGGGGCATAATGTGTTTAGCATGTAATGCAAACCCTCCCCTTCGATACATGATGTTTTTATATATTTTTCTACTAATGCCAAGGGAAAAAAGTATGCTCCCATTTTCTGAATGGATGCATTTCAATGGGTTTAAGATAGACAAAATATATTAATGATACCTACGTAATTTATGTGTCATTTTCCAAAGCAACCTAAAAACGTAGAGTCTAAGGATCAGATTTGTAAGTTATATAAGTTGTTTCTGAAACATTTTCCTGAGTGTTTTTTTTCCCCTGTTTAATAAAGGCTGATTTATTTAGACTTCATAGACCTCATACTTACTATTTTTAACCTTGCAATTCTTTCAGTTAATCTCTTAATTTTAGTGTGTCATTTTGCCGTAAGGACAGACTTTGTACAATGAGCAGAGTGGACTTGCCATACAGTGGTAGTATTCTCTATTATCACAGCTACTGACATTCTCCAATTACTGCGATTTTTAGTTTGATTTCAATTTGACCCTGCTTTCTGCTCTTTTTCTTGTTAATATAATTGATGTTAAACTAATTTATTACCAGGAACAGGTCAAATACTAGGAAATGCAGAGTGTTTACCTGGTAGGATGTTATGAGGTAGCCTGTTTGACCAGGCTGCTGAATCATATAGTTCCAATTGGATTTTTTTTTTTTTAAATCTATTTGCTGTATAATTTTGACTTGCTTAATGTCCTGCTTAAAAATCTGAATTCATGTTTCTTTCAGAATATATGGCTACCATAAACCGCTATTTTTAGCTTTCTGTTTGTAAGTACTAAAAGTAACAGAGTTTTCTCTTCATTTAATACTTCTCAGTGTTTTTAGTTTAACCTGTGACCAAATTCCCTGTTTTGATGTCACAGCTCTTTAGTTTGTTACCTATGATCTGTGTTGATTTAAAATAATTTTACCAAATTTAAATTGGACATGTTAAAATTCCATTTTAGACTCTCTTGAACTTCATTTTGCCTTATTTGTTCAAGGAGAAAATGACATTCTTGGCATTTAAAGTATCTTGAAAAAGAGAAACATTCTTCTAAAAATTCGTGTTTTTACAGTGACACAAAACATCACTAAGCTCTTCAGAGAATGCAGTGCTTATTGATGTTTACAATTTGACCTTTTTTTGGAACCTGTTAGTTAAAAATAAAATCATTCCAAGTTGATTTAATTTAAGGCTCATTAGAAATTCTATCATCCCTGTAGATTTATTTTTCAGAAAAGTACAATTTACCCTAAAATAAGGTATCTTTTGATTGTTAGAGTTCCCATTATCAGCAGCTGAAAGAGGGAACTGAGTAATTTCATCAGGATTCAATTTAATTTGTAGCTTCACAAATGGTCATAAGTTAGTTTTATAACTTAATTAGAAATTAGGGGTCCAAAACTTACATGCGGAGGAGGATGGAGGCAGACTGCACGAAGGTGAGCCATGACATCAGTGTCTGCAATACCAAAGCTGTTCAATAATCTTCCACCCTTGCAAGTGGCCATCCTGGAGTGGTGATGCTGATTACTTAATCCCTGTTCTGGGTAATTGCTGGCTTATTACATTGTGGGATCTCGCCTGGTTTGGGGTTGGGTTGGGTTTGGTTTCCCACTCAGTTAGGGGTAGTACTGAACATCTTTGGCACTGTGGCATGGCGAGATGTAGCAGGGCATAGCATGGGTAACTGCACAGCATTAGTAATTAGGTATTTATTTTTTTGTTTTAAATTTGAGTGTGAGTTACCATAAAGATACTGACCAGAATTGTTTTAAATTCAATTATGACTATTCAGCCTTTCCCTCCCTGTAGTAAGACATGATGAGTTAGTGAAAAGGAATACAGGTTGGTTTTGGTTTTTGGTTTTGGTTTTTTGAGGGGTTTTTTTGTGGGTTTGTTGGTTTAGATATGAAGCATATACTGTTACAACATGTACTTATAAAACAGAATGAATATCCAATCTGGATATCTATGTAACATTTACTAAGCACCTTTCTACTATGTATTTTACTGAAACCAACATGCTGGGCTGTGTATCATATGTGATGAAAGGGTACATAAAGTACAGAACATAGAAAAGTATATACATTACACGGAAAAGTAATTCAAGTATGTGATAGAAGAATGACACTGAAAACTGAATAATCGATTTTCTGTGACGCAGTAGTTACTCTACTGTGTTGAAACTCATAGAGTATAGAGCAGATCTTGCTCTTGGGAGCTTTTCATAATGAGGTGTGCTGGGATGGAGAATGGAAATTGATATGGGTGCTATTTATATAAAAGAATGAACGTATTGTAAAACTTGAAACTCACACAATCATTATTTATGAACTAGAGAAACTAGAGATAGAGATAGCTTGGTTCCTGAATCCTGTCATATTTCAAATGTCTCTGGTTTTGATATTCAGATTCTAAGTGCTTCCCTTTTACCCTCAGATTTCATACAACCTTTTCAAAGATGGGGTTTTCACAGCAGTTCCTAACGGTTTGCAAATTACCTCTGTTGTTTGATCTCCCCTAGGACTATATTTCATATAAGGTGCATGCCATGGGACTTTCAAAGAATCATAAAATCATTATAGTTGGAAAAAAAAACCTCCCAAGATCATCCAGTCCAACTGCCCCCCTACCATCTATATTACTAATTAAACCAATTCCCTAAGTACCTCATCCAGCCTTTCCTTGAACACCCTGAGGGATGGTGCCTCCACCACCTCCCTGGGCGACCCATTCCAATGCCTAACCACTCTTTCTGAGAAGAAATTTGTCATAATTTCTAACCTGAACCTTCCCTGACACAACTTGGAGCCATTCCCTCTTGTCCTGTTGCTAGTTATCTGTGAGAGGATAACTTCCTTTCAGGTAGTTGTAGAGAGTAATAAGGTCTCCAAGAGACCTTTATGCTTTGTCTTCAAGAGTAGGTGTGGTAAGCACTGACATTGTGAAGGAGCTCCAACCCATGAGGCTAGCTGACAGGTGAGGAAGGAGGCATCTGAATTAATTTAATTCATCCAAGAGGCTGCATTAGATCATTGTGACAATTCAGTGTCAAAAATAAAACTGGTGACATAACAGAAAAAATAATTTAAAAAAAAATCTGAAGAATTAAAATTGTATCAGCTTCCACAAATGGGATGAAGAGAGGGAATATAATTTCAGGCATCAAGGTACTGAAATTTCACAGAATCACAGAGTCATAGGGGTTGGAAGGGACCTCAAGGGATCATCAGGTCCAACCCCCCAACTCGTATTGAGTCAGACAGGCTCTGACTCACAAACTTAATTTGAGTGGACAGAAATGCAGTCATTTAACTTGGAAAAAAATGTTTATTTTTTCTTTCCATGATAAAGCAGTGTTGTTTAAAATTTCCTTGCATAAAACTTTGATTTTTGGATGACGGTACTTACCTGATTTTTTCTTTTTTTTTTACTAGCTGTGCTAGTTGCTACATATTTATTTTCTAACACTTTCTACAATAGCAGTTACAGGATTTTCTTCTCAGTAAATTCATGAGGATTATTGTATTAAGGGGCCTGGGGTGAAAGAGCCATTTTGTCCTATTCCCTCTATGGTTTTGGGTACAATCCGGAAAAGGTAAAATTTATTCTGTATCTGGCAAGAGGCTTTTGAGATAAATGCAGATTTGAAAATCACTGCTCTATTCCCTAATTAACTATGATTTTATTTTTTTAAATTCATATGCATTGGAATCTATTTGAATAGTCACTGAGGCCAGTGAACTGAACTGAACCATACTGAATGCTTGGAATTTAATTATCTTAAATGGCTTATGTTTATACGCAGTAGTTTGGCACGAATATGATTACATAAATAGTAAATTGTTCAGTTAAAGCACTGTTAACAACTGAATAATGGTATAAACCAGTGAGATTTTGAAATAATTTTACCAGTTTCTGGCAAAGCAAAGAAAGTTTTGGTGATACTCAACTCCAGACAAAATTTAAAAAAACCCAAACCAAAACATGAAGTAAAATATATAAACTTGAAAAGTTCTAGAACCATATGTACATGAATATCCTATGAATATCATACCAGTTTATGATTACCAGCAGATTTTTTTTGGAGTATATTTTTTTGTGTCTTGCCTGGATGCTCTGAGTCAGAACTGCAATACAAGCTGACAGAGAAGGTACTTTGCTAGTGGACACGCTGCCATGAGCAGGTCTGCTGCAAAACATCAGATCAATCATGGTATGAATGGAAAGAAATAGGTACTTTTAAGATGTATTAGTCTGACCCTCTCTGTATGCAGTGTTAAAAATTGTGACCTAGAAATGCTTGCTGTGAAGGAAACCTGACCGAATCCAGTAAAATTCTTGTCCATGTCCTGGTTCAGGTACTGAACTCCTAAACAGGGGAGAATTTTATACTTGATGGCAATGTTGTTTGCAGTGATTTAAGTGGTGTTTGTTTACTCTTGCTCATTCCTGTCCCATATCTCCCCTTTCAAATATACTAGTCCAACTAGTAGTATGGCCATGAGATGACCCGGAAAGTTTCCTCAATCCTAATAAAAATGAAACCTCAGAAATACTTGATTTTTTGCTATATTAGATCCTTAGACAAGTTCACATCTGTTTTCAGAAACTTTTTAGTAAATGGATAAGAAGGCAAGAGACTTTCTGGGCTGGTGATTTTGGCACAGAAATACAGATGTAGCCACAGCCCAAAATCAAGAAGAGGTGAGGAATAAGCACCTGTCAGACTTCATGGGAATCACAAAAGTGGAGAGGCATGGAGTTTCAGACCTTTGCAATTAAGTTATCATAGAATCATAGAAAGGTCTGGGTTGGGAGGGACCCCAAGGATCCAACCCCCTGCCACAAGCAGGGCCACCAACCTCCAGGCATGATCTAGACGAGGTTGTCCAGGGCCCCATCCAACCTGGCCTTGAACACCTCCAGGGAGGGGGCATCCACCACCTCTCTGGGCAGCCCGTTCCAGCACTAAACCACTCTCTCTGCAAAGAACTTCCCCCTAATATCTAATGTAAACCTTCCCTCTTTTAGGTTCAATCCATTCCCCCTTGTCCTGCCATTGTCTGCCCTTTTAAAAAGTTGATTCCCCTCGTGTTTGTATGCTCCCTTCAGGTACTGGAAGGCTGCAATGAGGTCCCCCTGCAGCCTTCTCTTCTCCAGGCTGAACAAGCCCAGCTCCCTCAACCTCTCTTTGTAGGGCAGGTGCTCCAGCCCTCTAATCATCTTTGTGACCCTCCTCTGAACCCTCTCCAACAGTTCTACATCTTTCTTGTATTGGGGGCCCCAGCTCTGGACACAGTACTCCAGATGGAGCCTCAGGAGGGCAGAGTAGAGAGGGACAATCACCTCCCTGTCCCTGCTGGCTACTCTTCTGATGGAGCCCAGGCAGCCCTTCTGAGCTGCAAGAGCACACTGCTGGCTCATGTTAAACTTCTCATCCACCAGAACCCCCAAATCCTTCTCAGCAGGGCTACTCTCAAGGAGTTCTTCTCCCAGTCTGTATATATGTCTGGGATTCCTCCAGCCCAAATGCAACAACTTACACTTCACAGTGTTGAACCTCATTAGGTTCCCATGGGCCCACCTTTCCAGCCTGTCAAGATCCCTCAGGATGGCTTCTTTTCCTTCTTTTGTATCAACACCACTCAGCTTGGTGCCATCCGCAAACTTGTTGAGAATGTACTCAATTCCACCACCAACGTCATTGATAAAGATGTTAAAGAGCACCGGTCGCAAGACAGACCCCTGGGGGACAGTGCTTGTTACGAGCCTCCACCTGGACATAGAGCCGTTGCCCACCATCCCTTGTCTGTGTCGTTTTAACCAGTTTCTTATCCACTGGATGGTCCACCCATCAAAACCACATCTCTCCAATTTAGAGATAAGGATGTGGTGGGGGATCATGTCAAAGGCCTTACACAAGTCCAGGTAGATTACATCGGTCTCCTTCCTTTTACCACTGATGCTGTCATTACATCATAGAAGGTCACCACATTGGTAAGGCACGACCTTCCCGTGGTGAAGCTGTGCTGTCTGTCCTGGATCATGCGCTCATCCCTCATGTGCTCTAACATGTCATCCAGTTATGTTAGGTTGTATTGTTTTTGATAACTACTGTTGCCTGATGTTTATTGTGCGGTATTGGCACACTAATTCTCATTGTCCCTTCTACAAGTACGGTAAACAGATGCTTAATTACATTTATTAAAAATAAAAAGAGAGATAAATTTCAGTATGAATAAGGCTAGACTAGGCTAGACACTATTAGGAAAAGATTAATATTTTCATTTAGTAGGTCATGATGAAACATTTGATGAGAGTACTTAAAGATCCATCCCAAATGGTCTTTGACCTGTACGTGTTTAATTTGAGACTCTATGGAGGACATGAAAAGTCCCACAGGACTGAAGAAGCGGCAGCATAATTTATAGTCTGGGATACTTTCAGTGAGATCCCAGTATTTTCATTACTGACATTGATAGAGAGCGTACAGCTATGAAGCTGAAGATGAAGTAAGGCTAAGAAGAATTGCAAATACTGTGAAGAGCAGGCTTAGAATTCCTAATACAGCTACAAATGGGATAATATCTAAAACCAACAGGATAAATCCAGTAAAGACAAGAACAAAGCTCTACTTTTAGCAGGAAGAAATATAACATAACGAATACATGAAAAAAAATAAAATCTCTGGGCATCAGTAAGGCAGAAAAACGTCTGAAGGTTATAATTCATCATGAATTCCGTATGAATTAACAGTGTGATGTGGTTTCAAAGGGGACAAATCTAACTCTGCTAAATTAACAGAGACACTGTAAGGAGTCTATTATTTCATCAGTATTCACAGCTATTAAGATCTCAGCTAGAATATTCTGTCCCTCTTTTGAGCACATCTGCTTTGAGATAATGTATAGACCAGTGAGATATAATGCAGTTGTGAATACCAAGAATGGCTTACAAAAAATGATTAAAATAGTTAGTCTTGATTGATCAGAAATAGAGAAGATTGTAGGGAGACATAGAGATGTCATGTAATATGTAGATGACCATTCCAGAGAAATCCAATCTATTGCCATAGGAAAGGATAATAAGGGACCTGCTGCATTTTCTGATTTGAGTATTGGGGGGGCGGGAGGAAAATCATCTTGCTACAAAGGTATTAAAATAATGGGAAAACAGAGTTTTGAAGGCTATAAAATTTTCTCACTTAACTATTTTGCCAATGTTTTAAAAGGAGATATATATATATATTTAAAACTGCATAAGGGGTTATATTAGGCTCAGATAGGTTTGTATCCTGGCTGATAATGTAGTTTGATGATAGAGGATGCTGTTTCTATGTAGTGTGATTTGAATTTAAAGATCCAGAGGAAGCTCCGAGTTGACAGCAGCGGCCAGGTTATGAGTTTGAATTAGAGCTAGGATGCCAGTATAATTCACAATTACTAAAAAGGTGTTAACAGGGAGAGTTTTTGGCAGAGAAGGAAAATTAAATTACGTGTGTGATCATCTGGAGGCCATGTCTGAGTGTCCTCAACATTATGATGTCAAAGAGAAAGGCCAAGGTTTTTACAATAAGGATTGCAGATATAGCAAAATCAGTGTAAAATGTTAAATGCAGAGGTTTAAGAACTGCTGTAAACCAATTCACTGGTAAGCAAAGGTTACGAGTGGATCCACTATAGTTCACACATCTATCTACATATTTTGAGTCAAAATATGAAAAGACCCAAGAAAAAAGCAACTTAGCATTCTAATGCATTTTGCCTGATAGTGCTACGAATGTATCTGATAAATGCACTGAAATCACATTTAACTTGAAACAATGAATTTGACAGCAAATTATTCAAAATAAACAGGAAAACACAAACCATGACAGTTTCAGAATATGAACTATTAGTTTGCAATATAATCAAGTATTTTGATTTACACTGTAGTAGAAGCCCAACTTTCTTCTTTGTTCAGTTTCCCTGTCAACTTAAATATTGTAGAATTAAAGAAAAAACTGGAACAGTTTATGTAGGTGTGGAAAAAAGCCCAAGTGGCATTCAGGGCTTGAACACTTCTTTATAATGGAATAAGAAAACCTCAAACCTCGGTAGCTTCTAAATATTGTGGCAATTTCTGACCAGGTCTTAAAAGCACTAAGGGAAGGCTTCATAGAAACCACTTGGGGAAATTCTTTGTAAAAGCTGCAACTTGGAGAAAAGCTTCTCTGAGCTCACATTTTCTTAGCTTCATAGGCAAATTTACCTCGTGCCTTTGTAATTCAAGAAATATAAACAAGATATATACTATGCTTGATTTGTAATTCCTATCATGCCTAAGAAAATAATAAAGCTATATGTTTGCTTTTGTATTCATATACATATGTATGTATGTATATGTATGTGTTTCTTTGCCTATATATAGACGTATTGATTTGGTATACACAAATGAGATGTTTATTTTTTTCATTTTTATTGATAGAACCTGGAAAAAAACCAGCAGATATTATGGCTTTCTACTTTTCCCCCTCTCTTTACATTGAGTAACACATATATTTCTGTTCTGCCACAGTAATTCTAGATAATCTTCATATTTATGGAAAAGACAAGGAACAGTTCTGATTTCTAAAAATTTGGCTTTTTGTTGTGAGCGCAAGAAAAGGTGTTGCTTGAGCATGAGATGCTCTTACCTTTTCTTGGATTGGAATTAGGCAGAAGTAAATTTATTACACAGGTTCCAGAGGAGGTCATGAGGGAGTTTTCCTTTCTTTCATCTACCTCTGACATATACATGTATATTTATGTAACCCTTCCTTTCTAGGCTTTAAAATGTTTACTTCAGAGCATGCGGTATTTGTATGCAGTTAAACTCAAGCTGTAGCTGTAGAAAAGAACATCTGGCCCTCTTCAGAAGCAGTATTTTCCTCAAAATTGTATGTAATATCCAATAATGATTTATGTCTAGTGAAAGACTAAGTGAGCACTGATTAGGAGCTGTGTATATTTTAGATTAATTATGTCTTGTGGGCAGTGCAGCATATGCTTCAGTATACAGAAGGCTAAATTTAAGGATACAGAAATTGCCTCTTAAGAGCAAATCAAAGTCATAGCAACAAAGCGATCATAATCCCATCTGCTGTCAGGAAAGAGCCAAACATAAGCCAACCAAAAATTTACAGTTCTCCCTGATGACTTGCCACCATAATTTCTTGCTTTATTATATTACAATTGCCAGCTGTAACCAAGTGGCAGTGTAACTTGTGTATTCAAGTTCATAAGATTATCTGACACTGAGTGTTGCTGGATTTAGTATTTCTTTTACTTCACTGCTTCATTTTGGGTGTGTTTTGGGTTTTTTTTTTTTTAATTACTTTTTAAATATGGAAAATGATACAAAGAAGCAATCCCAGTCATCTGATCTCTAATAGCCATTTTATTTAATTTATCAAATTTTCTCTTTCTTTTTTTTTTTTTTTCATGCAGAGAAAGTGCTCCTCACTGAAAAATTCTTGTGGGAACATTGAACTTCATGTCATTTTGGTATAAACATTACAGGCAAAGAATATTGAATAGCTAACTGGTAGTTTATAAATACATGAACAAATCAAAAGAGGGTATTTTGTGTTGTTACAGACAGTGAAAGGTATTTCCTTAGTCCTTCAGTTACAGATTAGCATGTATTCCCATTTAATGGCAATCTTTATTTTAAAATAAAGTAGGATGTTCTTATAAAAAACTGTCCCCATTTTTCCACTCTCCCCACTTTTACCTCCCTCCAAAAACCGGTGTTTATACCATGGGTGATTTAATCAGAAGTAATGCTTGGTGCACTCCTGAGGCATCTAGTATGAGACTTCAAAGGTTCATGCATATGTTTATTACACTGCCTGTAAATGAATTAGAGAGGACTATGCCAATACTGTGCTTATTTATAGCCTAGCTATGGTTATTAAAGTATATACACCAATTAGCCCCACCTTGTCTAAGTGTCATCTGGGAAGAATTGTTAAAGCTTGACACATGTTCTCAATTCCTGGAGTAAATTCTGCAGCAGAGGGGATTGTGTTGACCCTGGGAGGTTGGTTCTTCACAAATTGGAAAGCAGGAGGAGAATGTGTGATGAAGAGTATTAGTGTCCTTGCTCTGTAGCTTCAAATGTGTATCAGGTCACACAGTAGATTTTCTTGTTGATCTTAAGATTGAGTGTTAGTGATAGACCTCTGCTGGCATTTCAGTATTGACTCTGACATCATGTGAAGGGGTGATGTAAAGGTAAGTGCACAGCAAACAGTAGGGCTCAACTTCACTTACATAAGTAATCTACATTCAATGCATAAAGATAGAAGCCTGAGCCTACTTCTCTGTTGGTCCAAGAAATACTTTTCAGTCAATCAGGGTCATGTTTAAGAAGGGGAGGAGACAGCAGTCTGGGTCAGTTCATCTTTTTTTTTCAAGACAGTCCATGACTATTGCCATTTGTGATAGTATTGAACACCAATACATGATCAGTCCAGAGCTTGCTTTCTCCCTTCACTCCCTTGCAGATCCACCTTGGAGACCTGCTTCAACCTATGCATCCCTGGGAGATGACAGGTAGTAAAAAGAATAACGAGAGACCTTTCAAAAAGTCTTTTACCTGGATAGAATAGACATTAGAGCAAATTTTCCTCTGATGTCCAAGGGATTGAATTATTATCATTTCAGAACTCAAACACAAGTCAGGAGAGCAATACCTTGTCTCCTAGTAAATGTTATTTATGCCGTAACTGGTAAAATGCCATATTTTTACGGCTCACGTGACAGTGAAGGCCACCAGGACATTTGTTACAGAAATTGTCTAGTGGCCAGGTGGCTGTGGCCAACTAGAGCAGCCAAGATGAATTTTCTGTGAATTGAAGCTCTGTGAACAACATGAATGATAAAGGTCTGGAAAACTTTGGTTGGACTAGATTGCCGCAACGGAGAGACGGGACACAGCTTGATGCAAGCAAAAGTCGATTTATTGTATAAAATGATTCCTTTAAATACACTCAGAAGACAGCATGCTTTAAACAGATTGGTTATTTCATATCTAAACTGCTGGCGGGCTGTATCTGATTGGTCAACAGTCTACCTGTATAATGCTAATAGACCTTATCAAATTTGTTAGCCAGCAGGCCCAAGTTAACAAAGGAATGATTACAATCTCTCGGCATGCCAGGGTTTATGGTCTAAAGGTTCCATGTTATCTATCAATCTAGCATTGCCCAGGGCCCTGCTTTCCAAGCCCAATGCCACACTAGATGACCTAGATGACCTTCCAGCCTGCATGATCCTCTGATACTGTGATAAAGCATTCTAAATCAACTACAAATCAAGTGTCTGGAATCACAGAATCACAGAACATTAGAAGTTGGAACCGACCTCAAAAGTTCATCTAGTCCAACCCCCCGGCCAGAGCAGGATCACCTAGATTAAAGCACACAGGAACACATCCAGGTAGGTTTTGAATGTCTCCAGAGAAGGAGACTCCACAACCTCACTGGGCAGTCTGTTCCAGTGTTCTGTCACCCTCACAGTGAAAAAGTTTCTTCCTTCACATGGAACATGTGAACCAAAATTTTCCAGTTGTTTGCTACTGGCGATGTAACCTATGCCCACCCTATTCCTCAGGGCTCTGAATGGATATTTCAGAATCAAATAGATTTGATTTTGATGCATCAGTCATGTCGGTGCCTCAGGATCTAAAGTTCATTTGGAGAGATGTTTGCTAATCTTGCCAGATGTGGCTAGGCCTCTCTCATATACTGTGTCCTAAGACATGATTGCCGACCATGAAGGTACTTTCTGGTCTGCTTCCCTTTGCATATCCCAGAATCTGCCTGAACCTAGGTGCAGAGATTAGACATTGTTTGTGTCCTCAGAGCATCTTTTTGCATTCCCTGTAGGACATAGGCACTAGCTTTCTAAAGCTGTCATCAGGTGCATGGGAGAAAGTGTTTACTGAGCCATTATCAGATTAAATATTCAGGGAAGGATCCCAGAGTTATGAAAGTGAAACAATGCCAACATTTGACAAGTTTTTTTTTTTGCTTCTTGGCATTATGCCTATGTATTGTACTCAAAACAAATGTCTTTGGTTTTCAATTTGCTGCTCCATACTGTAATCACTAGAAAGAAAAGAGTATTTCAAGACATTGCTTATTTTATTAATGTCTTTATTCAAGTGATAGAATACCTTTTCTCTTTTAAGAGATCCCAAAGTCACCATTCAGCATGTGTTTCTCCAGCAGCTTCCTCTGGACCCCCAGCCCTGCATGCCATGCAGAAGACTCATTGCTGTCTTTCACTGCCAAATCACCCTTTGTACCTAACCTGATGTTGAGGACTCCTGTATATCGCAGCAATCTTTCAGCTAACAGATGGACTTGTAATGCTTGGTGGGTGCTACTACCCTGCAGACACAGATCGAATACCCAAGCATCACAAAGCTACCCATGGCAGACGTTCTTGGCTGATCTATACTCTTCAAAATTTTCCATAGAGTGAAGTAACTTCTGTTAAATCAACCAGAATTTGCAAGGCATCTTTTAGGCTCTCTGTAAAGCAGAGGCATTGTTAATTTTCACACAGAAACTCTATCTTGTCTGTCTCCATCTCCTTTCCGGGCTGTGGTGGTAAGTGAAGGCGTTCTGGAAAGCTGCAAGGCTTGTTACCTGTTTTGTCACCTGGGGTCCTGCGTTATTGCTCTGTGTCTCTTTAACGATGTATTATTATAATAATACTTCACAGGTAGCAGCTCTTACAAGTTCTGCATTGCGATACTCAAGGAATCTAACTGGATTTTACTGAATTTAACTAATGTGTTGAGTAATTTTATATCATCGAGTCCAACCATTAACGGAACACATCACCAGTACTACTTTCTTCTTGAACTTGTCAGTCTAACCCTTGGAACAATACCAAAAGCATGATACTGATATTATTTTGAAACAGCCTGTTTCGGAGTCTAGGTAGTAAATAGCACACATATATTAAATTTGTTTTCTCTATATATTTTCTTATGTCAGAGAAGACAGCTTTTAATCATAGTGGGCGTGTGAGCCTAGTGCTAGATGAAGTCTACCATTCCAGTACTAGCAGACAGGAGCAATATAAGGACTCTTGTTTCAAGTAGTAGAGGACAGGAGTTTTTTCAAAGTTTGCTGCAGAATATTTCAAGACTTGACACTAAAATGTGTTACTTGGTTGTATCATGTCAAGTGTCATATCTTTATTCTTACAGTAATTGCTGAGCTTGTGCTGTGGCATAACAAATTTCTGGGAGGCGATTTTGTTTGATAAATGTCCTGTGTGCTCTTTGAGGGCACTACTTGGTACAAGAGTTTTAATAACTCTTCTGCTCTTCCTTCCTCTGTCCCACGCCTCTCCACTTTATTGTGTTGCAGAGTTCTGGTCATGATCTATTAGAAACTTAATTCCAGCTGTACTATATGTTAAGGTGTACCCAAACTTAATTTCTGCAAGTCCTACTTCTAGGGCAGAGTTCATTCCCTGTTTTTTTCATAAACTGCTGTCACACTGATAACTATGGAAGGAGACCAGCTTCCTGGCCTCCTTCATATAATGGAACAGTGATATGCATTTGGCAGGAAAAAAGCAAACACTTTCTCTGTACAGAGATAACCTCACAGCTGCTTGCCCTCGTAACAGACATTTCTGAGGAGATGTTTTCTTTTGCTTGGGTTCTTTTTTGGCTTAATCGATTTATCCTTGTCCGAATAAATTTCTGTTTGATTTAATGTTGAAAACCTGAATGCTAGAGTCAAGAAAACTTCCTGTAACAGTTTCCTGTGACCAGAATCTGAAAATCTGAGTAGAAAACCCTTTGCATTATTGACATTCCAGACAGTTGTGGCTCACAAGAGCTATTAGAGGCTTCCTCCTGCTAGGCTCAAAAGCCTTTACATAATGGGGTGGAACACCACTTTGTGAAGGGGCACTAATATTTCTTCACAGAATTCTGAAAATAGCAACCTGCCTTCCTCATCTGTAGCACAGTAGGGGCAAGCTCAGCAATTATGTTCATCATGACTAAAGTGCTGGTAAAACAGCACTACTAGCCCTAAGGAATCTTGTAAATAAAGCTCTACAAGGCTGTCCCAGTCTTGTATGGGGTAGCCACAGCAATAGTCCCAGATCTGCCATCAGAATCAGGAGTTTCTTGGTTAATGCCTATGCAGATGTGCACAGACACATTCATGTCAGATAAGGCTGAAAAACCCAGGTCCCCTATATTTACTATAGGGCCTGTTCTCCTACTTTGAGATCCCTAACTTAGAAATGGCAGAATGTATGTACTTCAAAACACTAACTGAGGCAAGAGCTGAATTACCATTGGCAAGTCATTTTGGCCATAGGCTTTAATTTCAGTCATTTGAGTCATTCCTGGCTAGCTTTTCCAAGTCTCAGTAAATACACTGGATGCTGGTACATGCTCCTATTGCTGCCTACACTTTTATCCATCTGTTACCATGGCACTATTCCTACTTAGAAGTTGGTCGGACCATTACACTAGATTGCAGGTGCCAAGTGAATGTGGGTTTAGGGAGCTACAAAAGCTCTTCTGCAGGCTGTCTCTTCTCTAAGGTAGAATTGCCACATTGACGCCACATGCTTCCTTACCTCGTGACATCTGTTGATGCTGAAATGCCAAAAAAAATACCTGTGTACATATAAAATGGATCTCTGCTGCATGTATATGTTGACAAATTGCATTGCCAGTGTTTAACTGAGATGCTTAATGAGATCAGATACTTTTCCAAATACTGAATCCCCTTGCTGTTGTTTTTAAAGCAGTTTTATGGCCTATAATTTCAGCCAGTAACTATATCAGTACAGGAAAGTTTGTACTGATGCTAAGTCACCTAGGCCTAGTAGTTATATTAATTAAGCTATAGGTACCTGAAGGAGCTTGATAACTAAGGGTTGTTGCTACAGCTCATCAGCATGAATTTTTTTGATTACAGTTTCATCACAGATGTTTTTGATGCAGCAAACTATATTTCCCATATTTAATTTTATTTTTTTACTTGGCTAATTCTTTTACTTGAGCAATTCATTTAAGCTAACTGCTTGGTAAAGGATTAAGATATTGTAGAGTAAGTTCTAAAATATGTCCAAACACATGATCAGATATGAGTTTAATTGTAGGAGCTTGACAAACTACTGTTCAGCTGAGCTGTGCCACCTACCCATATTAAATGCCTGCCATTAAATAGCTGCTAAGAAATCTGTATCACATTGTAATGAGTTATAGAATGTCATCTGAGCAGCATTAACTGATGATAAGACAACTTGAATGGTTACAAATGTGACATAAAATATGAATGTACCACATGTTTTAAAATTCAGGCAGAATGGAAATGAACATTTAGTCAGATGGTGTGGCAACATTAGAAGCTAAGTTGCAGTATCATAGAATTATAGAGTCACAGACTGGTTTGGTTTGGAACAAACTTCAAAGCCCACCTAGTTCCAGTCCCCTGCCATGGGGAGGGACACTCTCCGCTATATCATGTTGCCCAAAACCCCATCCGGCCTGGCCTTCTTTGCTTTTAACTGTATTCTCAGTTTATCCTCATTTTGTATTAGAACCCATTAGACTAAGTATCTCTAGAAGTGGTGCAATCACAATAAACTATTGTGTTTTAATTTGCAATGGAATGGGCTGAAAGTGCACACACTGATAGTTACATAAGCTTATCTAATGAGAGCTTGTTTGTTAAGCACCATGTAGTGATTGTGTTCACTGATGTGTGTGAATCCTTGTATATAAATATTTGCAGGAGTTTTCTTCTATAACTTGCAATGGTTCAAGCAATTTTTTAAACTACTTTTTAATAAACAAATTGAAGAGGAAATGTAACTACTTTTCAGCCCAAAGTATGACCTGTGAGCTTGATTTTAGATCTGCTGTATATTTCATGTCATTATTTGTACAAATGTTATTGTTTATGCTTATTTTAAGTAACATTTGAATCTTTTAACTCCTTAGAATTATTATGATTTTTATTTAATATTTAAAAAGAGTTTCAAATCACAGGTTGTACTACAGTGCATGTACATTTTGTAATGCAAAATTCAATGAAGAAATGACAGGAACATTGGATCAGCTTTTGAGTCTTATTGTTCTTTTCCTGGGGCTCACTATGGCTCTTGAGACTACATGGGATTCAGTTAAAGATTACTACCTCTAAATTGATTTGCCTACAAGTCGTTATCCAGCCTCCTATTACACAAAGTGAAGGTGCAGTCACTCAACCTAATGGAGCCTAGAGAGGGAGCTAGGTAGCCTAGAGAGATGCCACTAAGGTTCTGTTTTAATGCGACTTCTTTTTCATGTGAACTCGAAAACTAGATCAGGATTGAGGTCGCTAAACCTTTTCAAGCATGTTAGAGTACCATTGTTTACTTGTTGATAGCAATCCACACGGCACAGGTTTCCTATAGATAATGGGTCCCNACAGTTAAAATCCCACTCCCTGCTCCTTTTTCTGTCTCTGATATTGCCCTGTATATAAAAAGGCTGGTCTTAGTGAGGCAGGATACAATCAGGCATCTAAAATGACCCCCAGTCTCAAGCAGTTGAATGCCACCCTTAACACATAAAAGCAAAATGTGTCACAATCTGCTCCTGAGTACAGGGTCAGGCTCATATTCATAGCAAGGTCTTTAGATTCTGTGTTTATGTATGCTTTAAAGTAAAAAGACTTTTCTCCAGTGGAAGGTGATATTTTGTACCTCTACATTTGTGGTTTGTTCATGTTCTGGCAATTTAAAGAAATTACACTATTATTTATTTCAAGGCATTCCACACCCCGTCCCCCCCAAAAAACAAAACAAAAAAGAAAAGAAAAGAAGCAAAAAAAAAATCCAGATGAAGCTGTGTTTCTTTATAGGAACGTACACATGTTCCATCCTCATGCAGCAGTTTGTCAGTTAGTATCTGAACACCACAGAAAGATCTAAGTGTCCTACTGGTTGACAGTTCCTATCAATGTTCAGCAATCACGTCTTTGCACATTTCCTGTCACTTCAGACACGTGAGATTAATCAGTGTGTTTCGTAACACCCTTCTGGAAATGGAAATTCTCAGTACATTTATCTCTTCCTCTCACTGTTTTCTTCCTTTTGCTTTCTGTACATCTAAGGACTTTATCTTTAATGGAACTGTTGCTGAATTAAATTAACTGCTTAAATAAACATCAAATAAGTTCTCTGGAGTGGAAGTGAGTTCACATTTTCTGAATGCTGGCTGAACAAGAAAGTAAGATTACTTTTTGGCAGTAATTATAAAACCTACTCCATAGGAACAAAAGGATTTCAGACTTCAGACATGACTAAAAACATTGGAGAAAGGTTCGTGTTGGAACTGGGCAGGAAATTTTTTTTTCTTTACTGCCTTAATCTCTTGACATTTACAAAATAGTTAGTCCCAGATTCTGGAACATTTTAGAAGAGACAGTTTCATATTTCTTCTCAACCTGATTCAAGGAAATCCGGATTCTTCACATTTTGTGGAGTGGATTTCTTTTTCTTTTTTTCGGTTTTTTTTTTTTTTTTTTAATCTTTTAAAGATTATAATTTACATAAATAATGAACATTGCAAAAATGTAAATATAGCTCTTTTATGTCTTTGATAGATCTATATGTCTGTTCTAAATGTATGGATACCAGAATTTGCTGTATTTCTATGAGAAATCTGAGAACACTGACTAATATTTTGTCTGAGGTGATGTACTTCAGGAAGTGTTTGGTACGGTAAGTAAAGATTTTAGAATGATAAAAAGTACTTCACTGGAAATTCTCAGTGAGGTATTTTCTGACATAGTAGTTGGAAGTTCAAGTTAACAAATATTCTCGCTCATGGTGATCATTCAACATGTAAATTTCTGATTTTTCAATAAGAAATTTTTCAAGAAATAACATACAGAGGCTAAAGTTATTATTCATAACTCTTTCTGTGTGTATGGAGGTTTTAAATCTGTGTCTGCAAGAGAGGCTTTGAGATACTACATTGTGCCGTCTAATAGTAAGAAATTACTGCAGCAATTTCATTAAGTACTAACTTCTACAACATGAGTCTGTATTAATATGTAGTCATTTCTCAATCATTTAACACAAGAGCTAATAGAATTACTTACAGAAAAAGTATCATATGGAGAGTTTGTCTCTTGTAGACCATAGGAACTAGATATACTCATTTAGGATTGTGTTCTTGTCAATGAGTAAACACTTTATGATGAAACATTTAAATTATTCAGGGAATGTGTCACAGAGTGATTCAAGCCATGTGCACATCCATGAATAGGACATTGATTCAATTTCTGATGCATTTCAGACAAACCTTAGATCTGTTTTACCTCATGTAGAAGTGCACAAGGAGGTTTCTTCAGGCTGAAGCGATTCCCTCTGACCCTATCTCAAATAACAAGAAAAATTGCACAAACTACTCTTTCAAGCTTCATTAAATGCTTTTCAGCAGATGGCTAAAACTGAAATCCTGATTCAGTCAGCCACCTTCCACAGGGGTAAGAAAAAGCAAAACCCTGATCTTAGCGATGACAAAGGAGGTGATAAACATTAATCTCTCCCTAGAATCCAGTCAGTTCTTTGGAGTGTTTCCTATTGAAGCTAAGGGTTCTGTTCCTTTTAATTACTCGGAAACTGTATTTTGTGGTATGTCATGAATAAAAAAAAATCCCATAGTACACTCTTATCAGTAAGACACTATACAGTTTGGGTAGCAAGCTCTTTTCAATGATGCATGATCAAACTCTGTTCATTTAGATGCACCTTTGATTATGAATGCTCTGAGTGCTACTGTATTCTGCAGGTTTTGGGTTATGAAGATGTATTAGTTCAGCTCTTATTTGTAATGGGATTTGAACATTTACATTGCCAGTTACATGCATAAGAGACTGATAAAAAAAGGTTAATGCTTTCAGTACTTATTGTCCTATGTAGAAAACTAGTGGCATATTAAGTATACTCTAAAAGGGAATTAGGTGATGTAGAACAGTAAATTTGGCCATTTCTATTATAGTTTCTAACTCATTTTTTTATACATACTCATGACCATAGTTACATCTGTTGCAGTAACACATAAAACACAAGCTGATGCCTGCATGTTTCTGATGGAACTTGTAAAGCTGATCTTTACCTTGTCAGAATCAATTCTCTTAAAAAAATACATAGTTGCTTCAATGACCTCTGAACTTCTCAATGAACTTCATTTCAATGAGCCATGTATAACTTGACAAAACGGCATGTTGTCAAGAAGGCTGCTGCCCTAAAAAATGAAAGAATAAAATAAAATTTCTATCTACAGAAATGGCCTATGGTACATACGTATTCTGGGATTGAAGGTTTGATGACTTGCAATAATATATAAACATTTCTGAGAAACAGAATCTGAAATATTTCTAATTTTACCTCTTAATTATGAAGTATGATTTGAGGTAGTAAAATTAATCAATAGAGAATGAAAAATAAATTTTTAAAATCATATACAATTGGAAATTCAGGAATGTTTGATTTGCTTGTTCTGATCTATATTTTTCTGTGTTTGTAAACTCTTATAGACGGTAGTTGACACTGTCAGGTATTAATTCACTCAGCCTATTGGATTCTTCATTGCTCATAGTCAACAGGGTTTCCACATTGTGTGTAGCTGTCACTGGGGACTTCCTCTGCATGTGGTATTTTCATGCAGGCAGGTAGCCAAGGTAATCGTCTTTATTTTTCCTCATTGTGGTTGTTTTTTCCTGTGGTTTTATTTTTGTGTTGTTTTTTTTCTGCATAGCAGAATTTACTTCTGATTGATAGAAATTTTAATTGTACAGGCTGAGTGTAGATTTTCTTCTCTACTATCATGTATTACAGAGATAAACTAAGCAACATAATTTGTCTTTCCCATTTGGTACTTCTCTCATTGTGTCATTAAAGATCCATTGCTGAATCTGGCTTAAATTTACACATTCTGAAGATGAATTATATCAACAAAATCCTGATTTCAATTAGTAGTTATAAATGTAAGATCCAATTGCAACATTTTTATCCATTTCTGTGCAGATGAATATTTAAAATAATGAACTTAGCAATGATCCTAACTTCTAGATCTTACATGGAATTAGAAACAGAGAATCATGGAAAAGCTTTAGTATTAAAATGACCAAAATGTCAAAATCAATGGAAATAGCCTCTCAAAACCATGAAATTAGTCTATGTAATTAATTCCTAAAAAGTTGTTCATAAGATTAAATTTTAAAATTTTATAAGGTTGAACCGCAAGGAAGTTTAAGAACTTAAATAGTATTTTTACTGTCAGACAAAATACCATGTGAAGCAGCCCATAAGCTTTGTCTGGAAATAACATAGTCTAAGATTAATTTTAGTTAAGAAATTTTACTGGCTGCTCTGATACAGATTTGGAAGGCTGTTAGGATGCCTTGACACCTTTCTGAATGAGGCCCTCCTTACTGTTCTATAAACGCATAATAGTTTTATTTGAGAAGTGTATGTTCAAAATTAATTTATGAGGTTTAACTAAGGTAGCTTTCTATTAGAACTGCAAGCTATTGAAGTTGTTCTGGGAAAATATTAATGGATCTTGTAATAAAATATTTAGATTTTAGAGTATATCCATAAGTTTTGGAATCTGGATATAACTATGTAAAAGACTTGTTGAGATGAATCAGAAATGTAGAAATGCAAGTTAGGCCTCTATCATCACTGACAGCATTCCTTCAAAAAAGATTCACAATGGGTTTCATCATTTTCCATGTAGGTACTGAAGTTTTTCATCAAGATAGTCAGTTTCATAGAGAAATCTGTATTTTCAGGCCTGCCCTGAACTGTATACTGTCTCTTTCCTTATTTTTAATGATTTTTTAAATCAGGAAAGTAAAAAAGATCTTTTGCAATTGTCCCGATCCGCAACCAGATAGACTGCTTTGGCAGAGGTTAAACCCCGTTGCGTTCCAACCAACCTCAGATTGCTATGGGTGGCTGGGAGCGGCTGAGTTTAACCTCTGAGTGATGTCCAATTAGGTGCTTTATCGTGACCAGTTCTTCACAATTCTCAGGAACAGAATTAAGACTCAAAATGGAGTCAAGGTTTAGGTCACTTTATTTAAACTACAACAAGTGTGCAGGAGGTGGGGGGGGATGTGGGGTGTGTGTGTGAAGAGAGAGAGAAGAGTGAGAAAGAGAGTGAGAGTGAGAGACAATATCTGCCACCACGGAGCTGAGGCGTCCCATCAGTACGAATCGACTTCATGTCAGGTGGAGGGTTCCATTAGTTCAGCGCTGGGTGCACTGGGCATTGCTCCACTGCGGACATGCACACTAATGTGGCAGTTCTTCGTTATATACAGTTCAATGAAACTTATTCATTAGGTTACCTCATACCCCTGTACATATTCATAACCTGTCCCGCTTCGTATTAAAATGAGTTCCAAGAAGTGATTTCCATAAACTCCTCCCAATTGTGTCTGCGCAGTGCCTCATGGTGGTGGTCGTCGGGGGTCGTGGGGATGAAGTTGGATGCCTCCTCTTTGTCACCACAAGTAACCTTCTGTTTTGCGCAGACTCCGTTGCCCCTTGACTCTGATCCAAACTACAAGTTTGGTTTCAGCAGATTTTGTATACTTTCAGAGACAAGGGGGAGCTCGAACTAGCGACAATTAAATACTTTGCCTGATTTAGGACCAATTATGAGACAAGCAAGGAATTAATGAACAGGTAAGGAGTTTGTGAGACCAATGAGGGGGGACTGGAAGTCGTCAAAGAAATCATTTTATTTTCACAAAGCACATGGTCCTTGAGTGCGTAATTTACTCAAAATATGGTGTTAGACTCAAACTTATGTCTCAGTTGATGTTTCTTCTTTATCAATGAGGGAGAGTTGTTCAAATGAGGCATTGTTTATGTGAGGTCACCTCTGTGGCACTTCAAACCATCCTGTTAGCAAGTCTTCCTTAACCCTTTATCACGAATCAGCAATGTTGAGACATAAATCCACTGGTACAGGCATTCATTGAGGAACACGGTACCTCACAGCAATTCATCCCATTACTGAGAGGGCACTGATAAAACGAGTGAAGGCTTTATGACTTTAGGTGAAGTAAAAAACACAAACAATGAATAGGAATTTTTTTTTTTTAATAGGTCAAGTAAAAAACGTTAGTAGAATTATTTCAAGGTATATGTTTCTATAAGAAACTTCAGACTTCATTCTCTTTTAAGAGTAAAAATGGACTTAACAGCAATGCCTTGATAAAGTGTAAGCTAACTTCAAGGGAAATTATATATTGTCTGAAGAAAAAAAACAACAAACAAAACCAAACTGGTACAACAGTGACATTTTGTCCACTTCTACCTAGTTGTTTATCTTTCCTGAAAACTGAGGATCTATTCTGGGCATTTGCTGAGTTAGCATTTGTGTCACATATTTATGTGACATAGACATACACTTTTTCAAACACATATGCCTCTGTGCTCTACAAAAATAATATTTTTCAGTTTCTATAGGGAGGTTTGAAGGTATCTGTAGCCTGTCTGTTACAAAAATTTATTTTGATAATAAAAACGTATATAGGACTTGCTAGAAACTTTTAAAAAATAATTTATTTTCCCCATCTTTCCATTTCTATTCTTCTACCAACTTGACTCTGCTCATCTGTGAGTCTATTCATGTCATTTCATACCATTAATTGCGTTCTGTTATATGGGAGAGAGAATTCCGTGACCTAGGG
>VZTU01018738.1:0-48524 GCA_013400835.1 Zapornia atra
TAACACTTGTTTTAAAACATTTTTTGTGTATGTGTTGATATTGTCTTTTATAAATATCCTACTTAAGGTATAATTTCCTTTTGTTAACTGAATAATTTACCATGTCATCTGCTGTCTTTCAGTGAGGAAAAAAAAATATTTTTTATATTCATAAATAAAATCATTGATGGAAACACATACAAGGCTAAATAATAGTCCATCTTCCAAATTTAAGCTAGTAAAAAAACATCCAAGACTGTACAGCATCTGAACTCTGAAGCACAACAGGTACAAGTGAATCTTCACATGTACATGGGCCCTCAATGATACTCCGTGTCTGCAAGAGACGTCAACCACGTGATTCATACTACAGCTCCACGTATTTCCAGATTAGTCCCTTTTCACTCTAAAGCACTCCATCCACTACAGATAGAATCACATAAATGCTATTATCTACAATTTATTGTAGAATAATTTTCAATTCGTAGCTTATCTTTCTTATTACCAGTATTTTAGAAGTTCAGAAGAATTGACTTTTCACTGTACCACTCCATGGTACGAAGCTGGAATACAGGTCTTTCTGGAAACACCTCTGAAAAAAGGTTGCATATCCCAGTGGAGAACAAACCCACCACTAGGACCTTTGCTGGAAACCCTGTACTAAGGCTTATTTCACTAATAGATGTCTCCATGATATCTTATTTACATTTTAAGCAGCACTCTAAACTTTGTTTACACTGAACTACACAGCACTCATAAAGCTACTGAGGTTACAATATTGAAATGAGGCATCAGATTCTGGAACATTTAACCTGAAAAATATTTCATGCCTAAAATTTTTACAAGAATAGAAAATGTAGCATGAGCTGAACTAATTGAAATGTTATTTCATGGGAAGAAATCCAACTTAATATATTCTTCCTCAATTTGAAAATCTAGCAGGCACCATTAAATGAAAAAATGATAAATTTAAACTATACACTCAGCAAATTAATAAAAGAAACATTACAGCACAACATAAGAAAGAATATCCAAAAGTCCAAAAATGTCATATCAAATAAAAAGGACTTACACCGTATTTCTTTACACAAACCACAAGGGTTGGTTTGCTTCTTAAAAAGAAATACCTAAATTCCCTTCTGCTTTCTAACAAATTCTAATTAAAGAAAGGGGGATGGATCATTAATTGGAAAAAAAGAACACAGCTGCTTCACTTGCTCAAGTTGGATGAAATGGCTGTAATGAGTTATAAGCATAAGTTCTGTAAAAATGTACTAAGTCCCCTTCCTGTTAATTATTACTGAAAACTTTGTTTCTTTTTTAGCAAATATTCTGCCTTTGAATGAAAATAAAGACCTCTGAAGAATGAACAAATCCACTTTGTGTGCATTCTTTGCATATGTCCCATTTTCCGTGTTTCCTCGGAAACCTTCAATCATTACTACATCCTTTGTAGAAAGGCATCCGTGTTTCTTTAATGGATAAAGCCATCCAATTCCACACAAAGTTTAGAAGAACTACTGAAGCAAAACACTGCTCTTCTCTATAGGAAGCTTACAGCAATTAATTTCGAAAAGTAATTTGGACAGCTACCAAATGCAGATGGAACAGCAACATCTAGGATTAGTAATAGTTATTTACATGCAGTCAATCACAAAAACCTTCTCTGTTCTTTCTAAAGTCAACAATAGTGTTCTTGTGTTTTCTAGAACAACTCAAGTTTGCACTATGGTTTTCACATTGGACTGTTCCATCAACAGTCTGTTACTTCTAAATGTCTACACTATTTTCTGTCTTTGCTACTAATCATTTCTTTAGCTATAGTTAATTCAGTAAAACAGGTTCTTACAGTGGCATCTATAGAAAATATTGCACAAAATAAAAGTAATAGAAAAAACTTTCTTTGAAAATTCCAAATAATGGATCATTATCCCTTAGTGTACAGTAAATATACAATGAGACTTTTCAAATTAATACCATGGTATTTACTCAATAGTCTGAAAGCATCTCTGTGTTAGTGTCTAATTAGTCTCCTCTTGGTTACTGATTAATCACTCCGCAAAACACAACAGACCCTTAAAATCTCTGGGATCAACATCATTGTACTGACATGTTTTGCTGAGGGATACGTCAACTACTTTAAAAGATGTCACCTATAGTAGATTTGAAGTGGTAACTACATAAAGTACAATCCAAATATTTGTACGTACCACAAATCCGCCTTTACACTTGTTTTAATTTTCTGCATACTTTAAATATTGTTACCAGCTTAAAAGAACTACTAATAAAGCTTCATTTATGTGTGCAGAAATTGTGCTAGAGATGAATGGACATTTGTGTTCCTTTATGAAGCTTTGCATGCTGTTTTAAAACCATATATGATTTTTAAAGAATAGCATACCAGAGAAGGGGAAACACAACCATATTGTAAAATGCATTTCCTATTGCTCCTGAGTAGTAAAGTCCAGTGTACTCCAGAACTAGGTCTTTCTGGATTCAGATAATGCACATTCATTCTACACACATTGAAAACTTACTTCTTTTTTCAAGCAAGCAAAAGGAATCTCAAGTCTATAGTTATGACAAAGAAGTGCAAATTAACTGGAAATCAGATAGGTAAACACCCATCAGTATGAGTCTATTGAGAATAATGGAAAGCTATATTGATTTAGTTGCCTTTCTTCTTTTAACTACTCAGGGGGAGTGAAGAACTAACAATGGTGAGGTCAAAAGGCTCATTCAAAAAAAAAAGACAAAACAATGAAAAGATCTCACTTGATTTCAGCAGCCTTGTAGCTAGTAATATAGGTCATCAACATAAAAACCCCACAAAAACTAAGAAAAACCCCACACACATCAAGAAGAAAAAAAGAAAAAAAAAAGATAGCAAGTTCCTTTTCAGGAAGGATCTTGAACTTCACACTTATGTATGAAACTGGTTAGAGGCTTATAAAATGGTGAGGAAAAAAACCCCACAGAAAATACACATTAGCTTACCCAGTGGAAAATAATCAGGCTGTTGAGACATTTTGGATCTCTCTTAGTCATACACATAGAAATCAAGATAAAACTAATAGCACTTTAAACCAAAGCATTTTAAGGCAAACTCTGACAGTTTAGTAGCTGATGCCCACACAGCTCAACCATCCATGCACTGATGGTGAGGTAGATGACTGGGAAAAGTAAACCTCACCAGCTGAACCACTTTGATGTCAATGATCTTTCATGCTTCAGATACCTGTCTTGCTGATGTATGAACGACCAGCCACTTGCTCTTCTAACAGTGACTTCAGTCTGCAGGGCTCTTGGTTTCAATAAAGAAACAGGGGGCTGGGGGGAAGGAGATTTACAGAGACTGGGTGGGTCTCAACAAGTGTGAATTTAACAGTGCTCCTCAGCAGGCAAATTAAGTATTTCACAACACACTTTTCCCTTCAGGTGCCCTCCTCTTCTGTTACCTAGGTGGAAACAATTTAGCAGCAATCTCGTTAACTAAGGTTCAGGTTCTTCTATGCTTCCTTCCTGCTCGCTCCTTTCCCCCTCACACTTAGCCAGAAACCTGCAGCTGTGCTGAACAGTCAAGAGTAAGGGCTTTAAAATGTAAGTGCTAGGAATAGAAGTTCCACTCTGAATTGCTTCCAGCCTTAACGCTTCTGATTTTAAGTCTACGATAATTTAGCTATAGCTGCAGGAGCGCTAATCAGAATGAATTTATGTGTTCATTATGTGAGCTGCTTCACTTCAAAGGCTGATGGCACATCTGCTATTCCCCTTCCTCATACAACCCCACACACTCTGTTCCATTTGCACGCTACTTTCCCAAAGTAGATTACACATTTAGCTGCACTGTCTTAAAATGCACCTACATTGCTGAGATACAGGGTAGGATTAACATTCAACTTCTGGAGTAGTTTGAAGAAGGTGGTCAACAAATTAAGCCCCTTCCCCAAAACAACTTATTTTAGAACTGGCATCATACCAGCTTTTGCACTGATCCATCTCGAATCACATGTGTGCAGTATATATGTACGGATTGGCATATGTATGCATATATACCCTTACGTATGTATACATGCACACATACAAAATAACCAACATTGCATCTGGTACTGTTCTGTTCCAGAGGAAGCAAAGGTAAAAGTGGAAGGGAGGTGGGGGAGAATGGAGCGACAATTAAAAGCTGGTTCTCGTGGATAGATATGCATCTAACTCACAAACCAGAGGTTTCCACTGGAAACATAAAAACCAGAGAGCTCTGTAGTCTGTCACTTCTCACATGAGCTAGGAGTCTCAGGGGCCTCTGTAGTAGCCATTGAACCTGACCTCCACCCAGGTAGGGTCATTTTAAATTTGACACTTGGCACACGCCCAAGAAAGGAAGACATTCATAGGCGATTTGCTTTTGTCAGAGCTCTGCTTTGTTGTCACCTAAATAAAGACTAAGATAGAAAAGGCACTGAAACTTCCTTTTCTGTAAAGCAAACATAGTAGATATGCAAATGTCAGCAGTGGGAAGAGAAAGAGGGAATAAGATGCTGGGGGAGCTGTAGGAAGATGATGAGGGCAGGAAAAAAAAGACTATAGCAGGAAGAGGTCCAGAAATGTGAAAGGCGTAACACCTCCAGTAGCAAAACAAATAGAAAATACCCTGTAGGCCTATATTCTTCTTCCCTGTGAATATCCTACAACCCAGTGATCCTTGCAGCATTGTACTAATTTTCCCATAGATGGAACTGAAAAATACTCCCCCTCTCAACATGTCTGGGACTGCTTTCTGTAATTCCTTCCTCTCACCCGAATGTGAGTTGGATCTCAGAAGCAGCGTACCACTCAAGAGCAGTCTACCTTCAATCACTTTTACTGAGACTTGACAGTCTCTGTGGACATGTGAATTTATCCTTGCTCTACCCACTCTCCCCCTCTTTCATGTGTACTCTACAGAGGAAGTTGAGATGTTCTAAGACAGCAAGCTGGGTTGAAGAGCTAAGGACAGATGTGCTTCGCTCTTCATTTCTGTCAAGGAAGAGAGAGGATGAAACGATTCTTTCTGAAATGAATGGGGCAATTCACACCTCTCAGAGCTGTTGTTTCAATCTACATTGATGTCTCAAGCCATATTCATCTCCATCTTGTATTCTCACTCAGCTTGGACAGTGATGAATAGGTCATCTCACACCTTTCTGAAAAGTCTTCTGTTTAAAGGTCAATTTCTTCTAAGTGCTATATAATCCCCGTGCTTATCTAACTGCCTTGAAATCTGGCATGGTCACTGCAGGTGGTAAGTAGAATTATTGATCTAAATTAGAGGTCATGTGAGTCAAAAATTCCCAAGATGAAGGCTTTTTTTTTAAAAAAAAAACAACAGCATTCCTTACAATTGTCCAGTTGTACCAATATTTCCTTTGTGTGCACTTCTAAAATAAAGCACTAGCCAGAGTCCCAATCACTTAATATTTACCTTAGCAAATGAGAGGCATCAACTGTCTCCTTGGTATTCAGAGGTCAGATCTTTTTTTTAAATTTCAGCTCCACACATGCAGTAAATTAAGTGCTCAAGACTTCAGGGAGTTCCTGACCCTTTGAGTACATCTCTTCCTATTCCTAAATAAAACCTGGGAAGCCATTTTCCTTTGGAGGAGGAAGCAAAGAATTCTTCTTCCTACACTTACTAAGTGTTCAGGAGACATGAGTTGCAGTTAGATCATTTTGAAAATTCAGAAAAATGGGAAAAGATAAGCAATACCTCTGGAAACAGTTTAATAGAGACAGGAGGAAGGGGACAGGTTAGGTCAATGGAAGCTTACTCTAGGCTCTGGTACGACCTCAGCTCAGTAAGACTATAAAAGCATCAACAGCTTGGAAAAAAAATGTGCATACATGTACTGTGCAACCGCAGTGATATATGCAGGCAAATGCAAAGTCACCAAGTATCTGGCAAACAAATGGTGTTTAAAATACCAATGATGTAGTGGAACAGAAAGGACATCTGAACTGAGAATGACAGCAAAAGAGGTTAGGGCAAAGGGAAGGAAACACAGCTACGTTTCCTCCCATGTACTCCCAGTCGCTGTAATTGCTGTTGAGATGCTGAGACAAACTGTACCTGTGAATCTTTTCACTGGCTTTATCAGCAGCAGCACTCTGAATGGATTCTACTACAGAACCCTAATTCCCATTTATGTTTCCATGCATGTATAAAATAGAAGGATCATTTAGGAATCATCAGATTCCTATATATATAGATGCAATATTTTTACCTGGTTTTTACTGCTCAGCCTGGCACACCAAACAAATTTGCTGACTTTTTCCATTGCAACATCACTGGAAAAAGGCTGTTTTGCATCAAGTTGTATGTAACCTGCCTGGCACAGCATCAGAATGAGACATGGATGAATGGCCTGATTAAATCCTTAAAGGACTCTCATGTTCCTTTTTGTCTTCCACCATACAAAGGAGGGGTTCATCTCAACAGAAGTGGTTGTAATATCACAGAATCACAGAATGGTTTGAGTTAGAAATGGCCTTAAAGACCACCTACTTCCAACCCCCTGCCATGGGCAGGGACAACTTCCATAAGGTTGCTCCAAGCCCCGTTCAAGCTGGCCTTGAACACTGCAAAGGAGAGGGCATCCACAGTTTCTCTGGGCAACCTGTTATACCCCTACAGTGAAGAATTTCTGCCTAATATCTAATCTAAATATACTCTCTTTTAGTTTAAACCTATTACCCCTTGTCCTATCACTACACTCCCTGATAAACAGTGCCTCTCCAGTTTTTTGTAGGTTCCCCCTCAGGTACTGGATGGCTATAAAAAGGTCTCCCTGGAACCTTCCCGTCTCCACAATGAACAAGCCAAACTCCCAGCCTGTCTTCAAAGGAGAGGTGTTCCAGCTCTCTGATCAACTTTGTGGCCAACCTCTGGACTTGCTCCAACAGTCCATGTCTTTCTTTTATTAAGGACCCCAGAGCTTGATGCAGCACTCCACGTGGGGTCTCACCAAAGCAGAGCAGAGCAGAGCAGAGCAGAGCAGAGCAGAGCAAAGCAGAGCAGGGCAGAGCAGGGCAGAGCAGAGCATAGGAGAGGAGCAAAATCCCCTCCCTTGACCTGCTGGTCACACTGCTTTTGATGCAGCCCAGGATACAGTTGGCTTCCGGGGTTCCAAGCACCCATTGCCAGCTCATGTTGAGCTTTACATCAATCAACACTCCTTCTTCTGAGGGCTGCTCTCAATCCATTCTCTGCCCAGTCTGGAGTTGTGCTTGGGATTGTGCCGACCCATGTGCAGGACCTTGCACTTGGCCTTGCTGAACTTTGTAGTAGGACCCATGTCAAGAAAATCACAACTCTTCCAAGCAGCTCCAACTCATGGCTCAATAAATTGCTTGTAAGGTGGATAGCAGTGTACATCTAGTGAATGAATGGGAAGATCTGCAGGTGCTTCTTTCCAGCTAAGGAACCTTAGGTTTACATTCACCATGTACTGGAAGCTGCAATACTATCAAGCAATCAGCGAGTTAATGAAGGTATTTTTCAGTGAAAGTCTGCCATTATTTTGTCATTTCCCTTAATGTCTCAAGGGCCAACATTTTTCAGCACTAAAAATTGATTCTTTTAATCCTCTAAGTAACTTCAAATTTTACAAATAACTGTACGTCAGTGAATAAAAGCAAAGTTACCCTGGAATGTGCGTGGAAACATATTCAACCTCCGTTAGAATGCCAAAGGTGTTTGTTACAGTCAGTGTTTTAAAACTGAATGCCTGATGAATCCACAATAACATGACATAACAGGATACTACTGAAACCTCCTACCCCAAAAGCATGTATACAGTCACATACTTGCATATAAATTACACAGAAATTCGCTTAAATGATGCTAATAAAACAGAACATAAACTGTGACAAAAAAATAAAAGTCATAAAGCAGTAATTGAAACAGCAATGAGGTAATCCGATGAACTAATAGGTACAGATATAAACCAAAATCTGAATTCTGGCAATTCATTCAAAGAGCAATTGTTCCTTAAACTTTATCTTCTTATTCCGATATTGCCCATAAACAAACTCAGCATTCAAAATTAACTTTAAGCAACAAGCTATTAAGTAACTGATCCATGGATGGTAAAACAGCACTCTCAAATGGTACCAGAGTACATCAGATAAATGCTATATTAAATGAAATAAACTCCAAGTAGTAAGTCAACATCAATCACCTTTGAAACTAAGATTAAGTGCCAAGAATGTAAGAGTTCAAAAATAGGTAAAAAGATAACTATTCCCTTTCAAGGACTTAAAGCTTATAAGAGTGGGTTCATCCGTGCTATCACAATACATTTGTAATAGAAAGGCAAGTAAAAGACGAGTTCCAAAAGTTCATCATGAACAGTTGTACCCTAATTACTTGAAAATGCAAAGTCGGCTGGTACTTCAGTATTTCATCAGGGGCAGGACACCTGGAAGTGGATAAGTATGGCACATAGAAAAGTGCAAGTGCAACAGGAAGAAGCAAAATCACTCTACAGTCTTTAATGCAAGGTGACTCTGACTCTCAATATACAAAAAATGTGCGGGGTGAAAAGATGGGGGAAGGCTGTGCTACTGAAACTCTTCTCAGATGGAATGAAAAAAGGAGACATCTGACTCACAGCTCCTAAATAAACAAGTAATTGCCTGAATGATAACTGTTACACAATTGTTGACGAACACTTGCACAGACCAAGTGTCAAAACAGTAGCAGGACTTTCCCTTTATCACTGACAACAGTAGATATACTGCTACTTCTGCTCATCCTCAGAAGTACAAAGTATTGCTGAAACCACCTTTGGGAAGCTTTACACAGATTAGGTTTTTTTCTTAGGCTATATACATTGATCAACCTCTCCATTAAACAGAAGAGCACTCCACAGAAATGAGACTTTCTCAAAGAGAATGAGCAAGGTAACTAAGCTATTTTAATCTCTCAAATAAACAGTTCCTGAGCTGCCTCTTAAATAATTTTTAATTAAAGTGTTTAATAGGATGATTCCCATATAGAATACTAAGTACAAATCCTTTTGATTTCAAAAGGATTGACCCAGGGAGAATCTGCGGCACAGAGTACGACCATCCAGAACCAGCAGTGAGGGAGTAGCATCAAGTGGAACACCCTTAGATACAGCAACTCTCGGTGAAAACTTTAAAATCCCAGCCACTGCAAAAGCAAATGATGCTCCAAGCATTTTATATCCAGGAGTTATATTCATCCAGAAAAGCAGAAAGTACTCATTGTTTCACTACAATTCAAGTTCATGCTTAAAAGTAAGTTAAAATGGGTTCTGAAAACTTCAACTGTGGTCCAGCTTTTTGCTAGTCCACACTATAGTCTGTGTGCAAAAGGCTGTATTTTTAACATCAGTAAGTGTTCTCGATATTTTTTAGGAAAAATAAAGTATCTCAAAAGAGTAAAGTAAAATTTTCTCATGGTGAGAGATTCTTATGCGTGACTATTTCTGTTAACAGGCTATATGGAATTTCTTCCCTTTTAATTAACTTACCGGGTTGACAATATGTCAATCAGTTCTCTTCTGTTTTGGACTCTGAGTGCATTAGTTTTGTATCTGGAATCCTTACTAACTTCATGCAAATTCAGGATCTAAGTAAAAATAAAGGTGAGTAAGAAATGTGCTTGGCGGGATACATTTATAGGGCTAATGAAATTCATTACTGATTGAAGACAGCTTTCAAAAAATCCCCACTTATTAATTTTTTAATACAAATTAGGAAATTAAGATAAAGCCTCCTGGTTAAAATTACACAACCAGAACAGAAAAAAGACAGAATTTAAACTGAAGATCCAAATCTTAGTTAATAGCTTTCGCCATAAGAGAAATTCTTGTAGTAGAACACTAAAAAGTTGGTAACTTATTACCATGAGGTTGGAGAGATCTATGGGATTACCCTGCAGTAAGTTATATTTCATGGAATAAGAAATACGACTGTAGTTCATGTGCTACGCTGAGAAAAGCTATGTCTAAGAATATTTCTTTCCAATTCAGTAATTTCTGTCAAAAAGAGAAAAAAGAAAGAAGTGTTTTTCTATTGAAATGTCATGGGTTTTCTTTATGATTTCTTCCAAAAGAATTAATAAATAAAAGTGGTGGTACAAGCTCCAAGAAAAGAGACATGTATCTTCTTTATGTAACGCCCATCTGGAATATTAGAAACTTAACAATCATGCAAAGACACTGTGAATTTTACTGTAAAGGAAATTAAATTAGTAGAGGCATTTATGAGAGAGAGTAGTTGCGTGGACAATCAATAGTTGCTATATAATTCAAGTATTCATGCCACAGTGTATTACTATAGAACATAATATATCAATCATGGCATCGGGTGCAACAAACATTGGGTGCATCAAGCACAGCAGTGCCAGCTGGTCCAGGGAGGTGATTGTCCCACTCTACACTGCGCTGGTGCAGCTGCAGCCTCATTTTGAGTACTGTGTGTGTGGTTTTGGGTGCCACAGGACAAGAGGGACACAAAACTATTGAAGAGTGTCCAGAGGAGAGTAACAAGGATGGTGAAGGGTCTGGAGGGGAAGCCTTATGAGGAGAGGTTGAAGTCCCATGATTTGTTCAGCCGGAAGAGGAGGCTGAAGGGAGACCTCATCACAGTCTGTGGCTTCCCTGATGAGGGGAGTGAAGGGACAGGCACCGATCTCCTCTCTTTGGTGACCTGAGTATAAAGCTGCAACAGGGTAGGTTAAGGTTGGATATTAGGAAGAGGTTCTTTACTGAGAGGGTGGGTGGGCACTTGCCCAGGGAAGTGGTCCCAGCACTGAGACTGACTGAGGTCAAGAAGGGTCTGAATGATGTACTCGGTGACATGCTCTGCCTTGGCTGGCCCTGTGTGGAGCCAGGAGTTGGACTCGATGATCCTTATGAGTCCCTTCCAGCTCAGGGTATTTGATGATTCTATGATTCTGTAAGTAAACAGAATGGGGTTTGCTTTGCTTTTTAATTTAAAAAATCCCCAAATCATCCCTGACAGAGGAAGGCAGAATAGAAGATTGCAAAGACATAGACTGTCACACATTTTTCCTGTACTTTCACTAACACATGCATGACCAATTTTGCTTATAATCATTCTAAACATACTACCTTTTTGTTACAGGGTCATTTCAAAAACAGCTTACAAAAGAAAAAAGCGCAAAACGAACCAGTGGCTTTAGTGGCTCAAAGCTGAAGCCCCTACAGCCCATCATCCCATCTCTGCCTGTGGCTAAGTGCTGATGTTTAGGAAGAGCTTAAGAACAGGGCTGGTACATATATCATACTTCCTTAATATAAATCCAAACTACAGCCATCTTTAGATTAGGGCATTTCTGAGCTGGAGCTGATTGCTATGTATTTAGCCCTTTGCTATGGATTTTTGTTTTATTAAGATGCTCAGTCACTCCCTGACTACATAAGCATATGTACAACCACATAGAAGTGACACGTACATTGGTGCCAATCTCTCTGATGTTCATCTCAAACCTAAATATCTACTAATTCCTCTGGTCCAGACCAAGGCCACTATCATTTATTGACTCCTCACTTTGCTGGAGTGAGTAAGGATAGGTGAATAGCTGTTGATGACATAAAAACATCAGCAAAGAAAGTATTCTTTCAACAGATATTTAGAGAAATTCAAAACAGATAGTCACCTTTGACATAGTTGTCACAGAGTGACAAAACTAAGCATGTAAAGTAAGGTATCAGTAAATTACCTTACAGCAATGATTGCATTACATAACTTTTCAGCAGATTTTTATCTGCAAGGTAACATAAAACATCAATCTAGCATCTTCCATCAGCACTTCACAGGATATTTTATTTTCCTTCTATGTTTATGCAATCCAGTTTATGAAAATCAGGACACATCATACTCTTGCTTTCAAAAATGTTCTTCTTTTACTGTATAAAAGTTTAACAATAATATTGGTACCCCCTTAAAATTATGTCCTCTTTTTAATGATGCTATTTTGGAGTTATAAGTCATTGCTTCAGAGAAAAAAAAATCATGCAAGGCTGTTCAAAGTAAATGATGGTGAACACTTATGTACGAGAGCTTAAAACCCCACAAAAATTAATCAGAAAACTATGGTTCCATTTGATGAGTTGTACAAAAAATGATCATATGGAGCTGCTCACTCTACTGTTTTAATTAACGTTACTGACTTCAGCTTCAGCTTAATGTCCATCTGTTTTAAAGCTGCATGTCTATATATGTTCTCAATTTTTTTGTGACTAACAAATGCACATTTGAGAAGTTATTCATTAATGTGCCATTCATCTTTCTGCATCACACTGCCAACGTTGTTTCCTTTATTTCACTGCAACCACTTGGAATGCAACTGCTTTTCTCCATTTCTAGGCTTCCTTCAAGATCTAAGATGCGCATTCAGAGTTCACACTCTCTTCATTTTGTTCCCCAGCACTGGCAAACCTGTTTGTACTCTCCTTTGCTGCACATAACAGCTCAGTCTTCCAAAGACTCTTGCTTAGTATTCCTGGTTAGACTGAAGCAGCACCCATTAGGATGTGCTTTTGTAACACTTGACCACTACCAAATGCACTTCAGCCAGCACCATTACAAAGTTTTTCTGCAATTATCCAAGTTCCCAAACAAGCTACAGTTAGTTGTCACTGATTTTGAAAACATCACAGTGAATTATTCCAGTTTTTTCTTTTTGCTTGCCTGAAAAGATACGGTTGAAGCAGAATGTTTGCAATTGTTTACAGCTTGAGCCAGCTGTTACATCTGTCTTCAGGGCAACCGCTTCCATACCGCCAGTATTTTTAGCACTACTTCATCTCAGAAAGGTTCTCTAATAGCAATTCCAATGTTTGAATTAGTGGTCTCTGTATTTATTAAAGGTTCACTAGGGTGTTTCAGGCCTTCCTGTAATAAAGTCCCCTTCCTTTCTTGGCTCTCCCACTTCATGGTGGTTTAAGTTCCAAATCACCTTCAACTTCGCACAGAGCATACCTCTGATGGGTTTCACGGCATTCCACTGACTTCCACATCACTCCATTTCTGGGAAATTTAACAGCCTAAATCCATACCTACAGTAACTCCGTAAGGGTAGAAAGACTGTTCTTTTTAGAACCAAATTTGATAACTGGTTTATAGAAAAATCTAACCATTACCCAAAACTTGAACTATTTATTCTTTTTTTTGTTTGTTTTAATCCCTTTGAAATGTGAGCAATGATCATTTTCCCTTGTGCTATACTTCCTACTTTTATTTATAACATAAAACAGTAAGCATGCATACTAGGACCAGTATTCATCTCAATGTTAGTCCTACGGGTTCTGAGGTAACACATATTGTAGAAATGTTGCCTCATCTCCTGGGGTACCATTCATTCCTTACTGATTACAGAGGTAGTATGTAGCAACAAGCCACACAGTGTCTCAGCTGCACCCTAAAGTGTTTGAATGCAGGGTGTCTCAATTTGCATGCAGGGTTTCTCAATTTTTAGTGCCCTCTAGTTCACACCATGGTGTCAGAATCTACTGAGTGAGATCTTTAGCTCTGCCTTACCCAAGCATGGCAGGACGACTAGAATTTGGTATGTAATTCTTCAGGGGATAAAATCACCAAGAAGACATTCACAGCTACATCCTATGACTTTCTGTGAACATCTCCTTTTTACGAGACAATGAGTCTTTGATAAAACTGAGTTGTGGCAGGTAGACATTTCTTCAGTTATTAGTCTTCATTCATGTAAAGACATACTATCATGGTTGGATGCCTGTACAAAGAAAACCCACTGAAAAAACTTTGAAGAGGTTAACTTGCTATCTATTAAGAGAGCCAATTCAAGCAAATGAAACCAGACCCCTCCAGACAGCAAGGTGGGGATATATAGCCAAAATTGCATTAAGAGAGAATTACAACTGTACTGTCTTCTTACTACATATTCCAGTTATTAGTTGTGAATATCCGTGGAAAAGTGAAATGTCTGACGTGAACAAATGGAGGAAAATAATGCTCAATTTCCTGTGGCTGCCAGCTCACTTAGAGTGTGATTAATTTAGGCTAAATATCCGAGTTCCCAGAGAAAAGCCATAATGGCAGGAAAGAGGTAGAACTCTCATTTTAAAAAGTGCTGTCTAATGCCATATGCAAACTTCTCTTGTCCCAGCTTACGTGTTCCTGGGGTCTTTTGTTTGGACTGTTGCTACACTTTATTGAAAAACAATTGTTTCCCTGCAACCACTGCTTCTCTTTTAACATGTATTCACTGTCTGATGAAAAGGAATTCCAGGTATTAAAAAGAAGCAGGAAAGGAGTATGTGAAAAAATCCAAAAATATTTTACAACTTCCCAAGCTACCCTCTGTGAAAACAGGATTGCCAGAGTCATGTTCCTTCAGCTCAAAATAATTAAGATACCAGATTTTGAACGCAGCTGTTCTGAAGATTTGTTCTTTAACATCATATCACCGAACCACTCCAAAGTCTGCCCATAGTGCTGTAATGTTTCCTTTCTAAGACGTCCACAAGCTTCTCTGTGAGCACAGGCCAGCATACACTAGTGTCTGGAAGGACGATGCTACAGGTTAAAGTGGCACAAGAACCACCCATCCCCTAGCTCTGCTTTGTTAATGGCTGTGCCTACCATGTATTTTACAGAGAAACGGTGACACGTTTCTTCCTGGAAAAGGCAACAGTGACATTCACCATTCCAGAACTGAAGGTTGTTAGTTTGTTCATTTTTTTTTTCTTAAGTAATTAGCCGTGGAGCAGCACAAACTACAAAAGGGGTTCAGCACCCACAAGTTTGGGAATAGGGGTGTTCTGAACACAGATGCAAAGCACAGAACCTGTATCAGACCCCTAAACCACCAGGCAGCACCCCAAGGTTAGAATTTATACTCACTACTTACTTTGACCTAAAAAGGAATTAAGAAGCAGTCAGCAATAATTTTCCTAGCCAGAATGGGAACTATTACACATTTCTGAACTGTCACCAAACACACAATTACCTTGCACACAGTGACAAACTGCTGATCATTTCCAGCTCCCACTACGATGTAGCCATCCTTGGTCTTAAAAGCCTGGAATAAGAAAGATAGGTGATAAGCTGTAACCAAACTATAAAATATTAGCACATCTTTTGAGTGAAAAAACTTTTAAAATACTGTTTAAACCTTGTTCTTAAACATTTCTATTCAGATACAATCTCTAGTTCTATACAAATGGTTCAAAGTCATCCACAAAAATGGATGCAGACTTTTTGATTTTTCTAGAGTTGAGGAGTTATCTTGGTTAATAGCTGTTTGCCAAAAATGTGTCTTGAGGCATCCTAAAACTTTGCAAATGTGTCCCACACTCACAGGGACTGAGAAGGATTTACCAGGATAACTCTCTACTTGCCAGGAGTTATTTATTCAGCTTCACTCTTAGCCTGACAGAAAGCAGACAGCTGCACTGAGGTGTCATAGACCCTGACCAAATACGCAAAACAAAATTTAATTGCCAAATAGCAATGACAAGTTAGGGACTCTCATGGGGAATGAAATGGGTTGGCTGCAGCCTTCCAGCTCTTCAGCTGGAGATTAAGCTATCTCCTTGGTGAGCAGTCTCAAGACTGAGCTCTTGGAGAAAATGGAACTTCTTTTCCAGATTTGAGTCTTTATTTTTCTCCTTTGATTTCATTACAGTGGCCTTACTGGCACATTTCATGGTGAACAGAAAATGTAACTGCTTTCAGTTCAGTCTAAATCATCCCCACTTTGATTTTCACTGGAATAAAAGCAAATTTGTAATTGACATCATCCTCAATCTTAACCATTGTATCAGGGTATCTTCTGAAATGGCATAATGCAAACAGATTCCCCTTTTATCCACACCTCTTCATTACAGAACAGTGTGCATCAAGAGTTTCAGTCCTACATGTTACAACCACATTATTCAGAAGCATACAGGGGAATTTCTTTCAATATTAATTTGACCTGAGCACAACAGGCCAGCACAGGCTGGTGCACCAACTTTGACAAGGTCTTGAGATACTTCTTAAAGAAAGCAAAACTCATCTTCCATTCTCAGAAATCAATTTTTTTAATGAGCTATCATGTCTTGATCTAAAGGTGTGAATTCTTACAGAAAATTATGGTATAATAACACACAAATATATATGCCCTGATATGGGCACACTTTAATAATAATAACAAAATATTATTATTCCGTATAAACAGAAATATGCTGTTCCAATTCACAGTCTTTCATGCAGACACAACTACATACACACTAGGACTCGTTCACCATCTGGTAGAATCAAAGCTTTAATATTGTATACGGACAATTATGTCTAGTGAAATGCAAGTCATTGTACATTCCAGTTAGGCTATAACACTTGTTTGTTCTCTACTATGTTTCACCTCCTGGTAAACAGCATTGGTCAGTGATAAACTGACCACTGTCTTGGCCCCAGTAGAGTAAAAGAAGTCAGGAAGCATGCATAACGTAAAGGTACCCCATACTCATGCTGAGGAAAGCAATGAACACAGAAAAAAATGGGGGAAAGAACAAAGAAAAGAAAGTTGTATAAGAATACATAAACATTTTTTAGGTAAATCTGTTCATGCAAATTTCTGTCTAAAACAATCATGACAGTGCCCCGTCTAGGAATATATGACACTCTCCCCCCACCAAAAAGGAATTTTAGTAGAAATAGTGATGAGCACAAACTGTCAGTACAAGCTTACTACATTTAACTACAGGCAAGATCTGTTTTCTGAACACCCTGCCCAAATCCTGACCTGTCTTTGCTGATGCTTTGAATTCTAAAACCAGCCACACAGATTTTGCACCAATTACGGGCTAAACGCTACACCTATCTGTGTGCATGTGGAACACAATATAGTTTTTATTGGTGCGACCACCTACTACTTCCAGTAAACACAAATTAGAAATCCTTTTACACATTCTTTTAAACTTCTAGTCTGGATGGCAGCTAAAGATTCCAAAGCCCATAATATACGTCATACAGACAGATCCCTTTCCTCTGCCCTCCAACCTATATTTAAATTGGTAGTATGGGCAAATCTTAAGAGTTTACTATTTATCAGCAACTGCTTTTGAGACTTGCATCTCTGTAAGAAGACCACAATCACATAATAGCTGCATACCACTATGAAATGTGCATCTGTACCCCTGGGCTGCCCATGCAGCAGTGAAAGTCACTCTAAATTTAGGGGCCTGGTTATTAGCATTTGTGCTTCAGTTGCTCTGCGGAATGTGTGGGAAAACTGATTATTCTTAATTGCATTGTATGTCTAAAAAGCTAAAACAACAATCATGTCATCCTTACACAACAAAAACGGTATCATAATAAATGCAGCAGTGTCTTTTTCCACGAAGCTTAACTCAAATGTCTTGGGCTGCTATTTTAAGCTTCCCATTACAAAACAGCTGATTATTTGCCAGTCATTGCTGCTGATAAAGCAGAAACGTCCAAATGTTATTCGCACAATATTGATGCCAACATTTACGGGTGATAACAATGGTTTTATTCATCACCCATAAATGTACGCACACTACAGGTTACCACAGGTTACTTGTCTGGTCACAGAAAGCTTCACAATCTTACTATACAAAGGAGAGTAAGGGCAAAGTGCAGACAGATTTTAATGAGATTTTGTTTTGATAAACTGCTGTCCATCACATTGAATCATTTCACATTAGCGCAACAAAAGGCACAACACACACAAGGCAAAAGTCTTTTCTCCCTTCCCCTTTTTCTGAAGAATGAGCTCTTCTGACAAGATGCTTGAGAATCGAGCGTGATTTAACCTGCTACTCCCGTGTTGTATCCTGAGTAATGGGACATCACTCGGTGAAGACAAGAGACAAAACCAGACAAAAATAATTGATCTACATCTTGTTCATGGAAAAGGCAGAGACAGAGTGCGTAGCATCCAGAGGCACAGCTTTTCAGTATGGTGTAAGAAGCTTGGGGTGGGGTTAGGAAGATTACTGGTAAATTCACACTGAATGGTGCACATGACATCAACATACAGGAGTGCAAAGCCAGATCTTAAGGTCCAGTGTGGATGCAACAACACCTCACACTGACTAATGGATGTTAAAGGACCTCATTAAGACTCAGCGCTTTTCCAAATTTGATCCTAGAACACTGAGATACTTTGTGTACTAAAACATTTTAGGCTACCCAACCACATGCAATATAAACTTCTCCACCTTCATAAATGTACTAGAATGTTTTCCAAGTATTGTCTAAAAATGCTATGTAGACTATACAAAAAAGATGCAGACCAAAGTTAACCCTTGTTTATTATCAGAACAAAGACTTGCTGAGATACTGTGAGGCCACACCAGCCAGTCTTTGCACTGCTCTAAGTCGCTAGTCTTTCAAAACTTTCCAGCTTTGGTGGTGTTAATGAAAGACCATCAATCTCTTGTATTTATTGCTTGCTATATGAATTTTAAATCTATATACCCAATGGCAATCATCAATGATAGATAAATGACAAATTTTGTATGCTTCCATGACAGGGTGACAGCACTGTTGGATACAGGAAGATCAACTGATGTCATCTGCCTGGACTTAGGCAAAGCATTTGACACTGTCCTACATGACATCCTTGTCTCTAGACTGGAGACCGGGATTTGATGGATGGGCCACTTTGTGGATGGCCACACTCAAAGAACTGCAGTCAATGGCTCAATGTCCAAGGGGAGACCAGTGCTGAGCGACATTCCTCAGGGGTTGACATTGGGATTGATCCTGTTTAACATCTTTGCTGGCAACAAGGACAGTGGAATTCAGCCCACCATCAGCACATCTGCAGACAGCACCAAGCTGTGTAGTGCAGTCAACATGCTGGAGAGAAGCGATGCCATCCAGGGGGACCTGGACAGGCTTGAGAGGTGGACCCATGTGAACACCATGAAGTTCAACAAGGCCAAGTGCAAGGTCCTGCACATGGGTCAGCATGATCCCAAGCACAGCTCCAGACTGGGCAGAGAATGGATTGAGAGCAGCCCTCAGGAGAAGGACTTGAGAGTGTTGATTGATGTAAAGCTCAACATGAGCTGGCAATGGGTGCTTGGAACCCAGGAAGCCAACTGTATCCTGGGCTGCATCAAAACCAGCAGGACCAGCAGGTCAAGGGAGGGGATTCTGCTTCTTTGCTCTGGTGAGACCCCACCTAGAGTACTATGTTCAGCTCTGGGGCTCCCAGTACAAGAAAAACAGACCTGTGGAAATTATTCCAGAGGTGGGTCACAAAGACAGTCAAAGGGCTGGAGTATATCTCATACGAAAATATTCTTGAGCAGGGGAGGAGAGAGAAGGGGAGGGGGAGAGGGACAGGGAAGGTTCCTGGGACACCTTATCACAGCCTTCCAGTGCCTGAAGGAAGTCTACAAGAAAGATGGTGAGGCACTGTTTACAAGGGCATGTAGCGATAGGACAAGGGGTAATGGCTTTAAACTGAAAGAGTGCAGATTTAGATTAGATATCATGAACAAATTCTTCACTGTGGTGGTAGTGAGGCCCTGGAACAGATTCCTTGGAGAAGCTGTGGATGTCCCCTCTCTGACAGTGTTCAAGGCCAGGTTGGATGGGACTTAGGGCAACCTGGTCTTGTGGAGGGTGTTGTTGCCCACGGCAGGGGTTTGGAAGTAGATGGTCTTTAAGGCTCCTTCCAACCCAAACCAATCTGTGATTCTACAATAAATATTTTTGCACATGTTTCAATTTGCATGTTGATTCCACAAACAAAACATAAAAATGTAAGGGACCAGTTAAAAGATATGCCAATTCCAATAAACTGATCAAAAGTTCAGGTGCATTTTAAATATTTGAAACCAAAACACAGAAATCAAAACCACTGGAACATCTGCTGCTGCACGTAGTGATACTTTTCTCTCCTCCATCAGGTATTTATACAAATTCCTAAGATCTCCTTGAGCCTCCCCTCCACTCCTCCAGGATAAACAGTCCCAGCTCTCTCAGCTTCTTCTCATGTAAGAAATGCTCCAAGCCCTTAATTACTTGCACAGCCCTTCTCTGGACCTGCTCCAGTATAAGCATGTCTTTGTCCTACTAACCCCAGAAGTGGACCCAGTTGTGGACCCCTAACTGGATCCCCTGGTTCTTTGTCCTCACTGGTGCTGAGCAGAGGGCAAGGATCACCTCTCCTGACCTGCTGCTCCTAATACAGACCAGGAATCACAGGGGCACACTGCTGGCTCACGTTCCATTTTTTGACCTCCAGGTCCTTTTCCGCAAATCTGCTTTCCAGCCAGTCAGTGCCCGGTCTGTACTGATGCATGAGGCTATTCCCTACCATGCGCGGGACTTCGTATTCCCAGTTGTTGAAATTCCTTAGGTTCCTGATGGGCCGTTTCTCCAGCCTGTTAAGGTCCTTCTGAATGGCAGCACAACCACTGGGTGTATCAACCACTCCTCTTGGGTTTTTATATTATGCAAACTTGCTGAGGGTGCATTCTGTTCATCATCTAGGTCCCTAATGACCATGGTAAACAGTACTGGCCTAGTGTACCCCTGGGAATGCCACTACTGACTGGCCTCCAGCTGGACTTCATGACACTGATCACAGCCCTTTGAGCATGACATGTCTGTCAGTTTTTATTCCACTTCAAAAACCTAAATCTAAACCATCGGCACTATTGAAGGAGGGCACAGGGAGGGCACTTCATCATCCAGTCTCAAAAGCTACTGGCAGATCAACTCCAGCACACAGTGAAATACACCCACCAGCCATCACCATTAGTAGGCAGCTCCCCAGTGCCACAGGGGCTGTCAAGGTCAAATGCAAAAGATGCAAGTGCCATCCAGGCAGAAACTAGATGTCACTTCTTCAAAGACTTTTCAGGAAGAAGAATCTGCAGGCCAAACAGTACTTAGAAAGGTCAACAGAACAAAGCACTGAGGTTTTGAAATCAGATTATTATTCCATATTTAGGGAAGGTTAATAGCTTTAATCATCTGAACAAGCTACTGATTATTTTCATTACCAGATACTGCATTGTCCCCTTTACTGATGTCAATGGTCAAAATATTTGAAAGCTTCCCAGCCTCCATTTGGAAGAAGATTTGCATACATAAAGTATGGTACAAGAGGTGTATTACTTGTCTTTATGAGTTTCTTTATCTGATTTTTCTATGTGAATAACAGTTGGGATCTGTAGAGATACAATCCCTTTTCACTGGCAGTAGCTGATGTGAGGTACCCTCAGATTTGAAGTATCTTTCAAGACAGCACCGCCTTTTGATTCATAAAGTTGAATAGTAGCATCTCAAAAAGCATCCGATGATGCATCATGAAGAAAACAGCTGACAGCTTGTCAAAGATCATTATGTATTGGTGAGTTCTGGAGCAGGGCTTAAAGGGTAGTAATTTTTTAATGTCTTCTAGCTGCTGCTGACTTTACAGAGCAACACACTACTTGCTCCAGCTGACATCATGAAACAGCTTGCTTAAGATTTTGAATCTTTTTATAAAGGCTAGACACAGCATTTCTGTAAGGAACGTGTTTGTCAGCGCAATAGGGAGCGCTCTCAGGTGGCATTAAGTGAGAACGCTTCTCTGAGCTCTTTCCCAGGTTGGCATAGGAGCAAGCAGCTTTGTGTGAAGGCTGAATGAATCTTTGGGACCAGCTGGGGACAGTGGAGAGCAAAGACACCTACTTAAGAAGTCTAAGGAAAAAAACACCCAGAAAGAGTATTTTCTCACAAAGTATCTTCAAACAAAGCTTTGAAACATATCACCAACACTTTTAAAAAAAAAATTTCCTATGCCCCTCCTTCCTCTCCCCTCCATCCATCTTCCCATTTACAGCAGCCTCTTCAGCACCTATAGAATCAGTGATCAGTTACTCAGTAAAACACTACCTGACCATACCTAGCTTTCCATTTATATGCTTGAAGTACTTCCCTGGTATTAAGAGGTGTGCTCAAAGAGAAAAGCTGGTCTCTTGCAAGAACCACAAAAAAATCAGTGTTTCCTTGTATTTATTGCATAATTTGTCTTCAGTTACACTTTGAACTTCTCAGTGTGATCGTCCATTCAATGCAAAGGCCATTTAAGGACAAGCATTCTCTAGTCTTAATATAGATTAAGAGCTGCAATGACGAAGGTGATGTATCCAGGATTTGACCAACCTGTACTCAGGCTCTCTTCTCCTGCCAATCAAATGTATCTACAACATATGTTGATTTCTTCCCTCTCTCCAACCTGTTGTGGTTTAGCACCAACCATCAGCTAAGCACCACAAGGCCACTTGCTCACTCCTACCCCTGCAGTTGTATGGGGAGGAGGCTCAGAGGAAAAAGGCAAACCTTGTGAGTCAGGATAAGGACAGATTACTGGGACAGCAAAGGAAGAAGAAAATACCAACAACAATACAGCAGAATATAAAAAAAGAGGTGATACACAATTAAATTTGCTCACTGCCATGGAACCCAATGCCCAGCCCTCCGCAGCAGCCTTGCCTCCTTGGCCAGCTCCCCCTGCCTTTATATGCTAAGCATGACAGAATATCCCTTTGCATAGCTTGGGTCAGCTTTCCTGGCTGTGTCCCATCCTAGCTTCTGGTGATAATTAATTCTAGAAGGTGAAAATTTATTCTTTAGAAGGGCAGTGAAGCTGGTGAAGGGTTTGGAGCACAAGTCCTATGAGGAGCAGCTGAGGGAACCTTTAGTCTTAAGAAAAGGAGGCTGAGGGGAGACCTTATCACTCTCTTCAACTACCTGTAAAGAGGGTGTAGAGAGGTGGGTTCCTCTCTTCTCTCAGGTAACAAGGGATAGGACTGGAGGGAATGTTTTCAAATTGCACCAGGGGAGATTTAGCTTAGACATCAGGAAGCATTTCTTCACTGAAAGGGTAGTCAAGTATTGGAACAGGCTGCCCCGGGAAGTGGTGGAGTCACCATCCCTGGAGGTCTTTAAAAGGCGTGTAGACATTGTGCGTGGGGACACGGTCTAGAGGTGGACTAGGCAGGGTTAGGCTTTGGTTGGACTCAGTGATGCTAAAGGTCTCTTCCAACCTAAGTGATTCTATGATTCTACTCCAGCTGAAAACCAGGACACAACCCTATGAAACCCTATAAAGCACCCAAATACATTGAAGAGTAAGAAATCCTGTTTTCTTTCAGATCCAGAACAGCTCCATTCCTTCCAGTTGGTACAAACTTAGCACATCATTTCTCTACCTTTACATGTTGAGTTGGATAAAGCATCATCTGTACCACAGAATCATGGAGTAGCTACATTCTTTTATTCTTTTGGGGAAGGGCACAATCCTTTCATAGCAACTTTATATTTAATTACTGCAACAAATGGGAACAAGACCAAGAAGTTTGGTCAGCGGTAGTTCTGAGCAATACTTATAAATCATAAAGGCCACACACTTTGAAAGTATCTGCCTACTTTGCACTCTCTTCCAGTGAAAGCAAACAGTAAAAATAAGAAATGTAAATTTCATGGCCTGGATTAATGTATGCTTAATGTTCTCACTGAGCAAACTGAAGAAGGGCATTCCACACAAAGATTTCACTTTTTCCCTCTGATCTTCTCAACTTGTACTCTTTGTCTTTCTCTTCACTGCCATGCTGCATGACATACTACCACCCAACTTCACAGCCATCCCAGTCTGCCAGACAGATCAGTATTAAGAATACTAAACTGAATTAAGAATTAAGCACCAATATGTGGAAGAACTTTTTCGCAGAAAGGGTGACAGAGCACTGGAATAGGCTGCCCAGGGGGGCTGTGAGTCTCCTTCTCTGGAAATATTCAAGACCCATCTGGATGCCTACCTGTGCGACCTGTCCTAGGGAACCTGCTTTGGCAGGGAGCTTGGACCCAATGATCTCTTGAGGTCCCTTCCAACCCCTACAATTCTGTGAATCTGTGAATATGTCCAATAATTGTCTTGCAGAGAATAGCTGTTTCACTGGATGCCCTGAGCTTCTGGGAAAGGTGTTTATGGTAAGACTAGGAATGATGATTACTTTGGACTCTGAGATGAGGCACAGCACCAGCACTGACTGGTCTAAAGGAAAGCATACAGTAGACTACCAACCAGGGAGACCATTCACTTCTACAGAACCCACAATCCCTTAGACACTTCTTCTGATCAACTTTACATATACACATGAGTATAGAAAAAAAAAAAGACACTGCTGCAGTGATCCAGGAGCAAAGCAGATGGAGACTATTAAATGTGCTCAAAATCACAGCATCAGGTAGGGATATATCTACATTGGTCATTATAGTGTATTCTTCTCAACACTCAGGAAGCAGGACAGCCTTGTTCTGCTCTGCAGACTGCATCCTGTTTTTAACCAGTTGGTGCTTAATATAAGAAGTATAACCTGCTGTGAACAGACTGCAACCAAGGTTTCTCCAGTCCCAGCTCACTGTCCTAAGAAACAGGTTGAAGATAGGATCCCTCTCTCACTCTTCTTCTGGTCACATATTTGCACTGTTCATTTCCCAAATGACTAGATGCAATACAGGGATTTGTAATCTAACAGTATCAGTTGGGTGTACTATTCACAAAAACATACTTTTATAACTGTTACTTCATATTCAGTAGTGCAACAAACATTAACTTTGGCTTGCCTAGCCTTACTTTTGGAGATGAAACTTTTCTCCCAATCATCTCAAAGAACATATGCTACAAGGAAATGAAACTGTTTTCTTTGTTTCCTAATGTGACTGCAATATATGTCTAGCCTCACCACCCAAAAAGCCATTTAGAAACTGCTGAAAGAGCAGTGAACAGCTTTAAAGTGGGAAACTTGTCACTTTCCCAAATTTCTAAAAATTTTAAATACGTAACCTATACTTCAATTAAAAATAAATTCTCTGATATTGTAAACTGGCATTAAAACTGTTCCTTGCTGTTGAAAAATAAAATATCAGGCACAGAATCACATTCTCCATTGCCACATTAGTTTTCCATTAGTTTTTCAACAATGAAATTACACACACAGAGACATGCACATACAAAATAAATAAACTTTAATCACAGTATCACACTGGAGCCAGTGTAATTAATGTTGTGTCAGCATTTCCATTTAAGCCACTATTTTCAAGAGGTTTATAGCACAGCCATAAAAATTCAGTTAGGTTGAAATTAAGCAAACAAGGTCTTATACAGCAAGCAACATTTAAGTGTATACACAGACAGCAGCCAGTTACTACTTATATGAGAATTAAAATAGACGCTTACTGATTTTTAAAGGGCACTGCAGAGCTATTTTTTAAACAATATTTTTCTCAACATTTATAATAATCTCTCAAAAGCCTGAATCCAAGCTATGTTTCTTAACCCTTTTTTCCTTCTTATACAATAGTTCACACAATTTCTTCCAATTTTGGGATTGCAAGCATTGTTTTTTTCTTTCACTTTTAAAAAGTAAAAGAATGCAATGAAAACATTTCTTTTGAAAACCAACACACATGACCACAGTCTGATCCTGATACGGGCCCTCCAGGCATTACTGAAGGAGAAATGACAAGTAGTTGCTACACCTTCCAAAAATCATAAGATATAGCTGTTTGGAAAATCTGAGCACTCAAATATGAGGTTTTAAGAGTGCTGTTTAGACTTTAATTCTAAATGAGGCCCTATTTCTGTTTTCAGTAGCAATCATCAGGGCAGGGTTCGTCTCATTATTTCCGTCCCTTTTCCCTCTCTCCTCTTTGGCTCTAAGTGATGCAGTGGTACCATTTCCAAAGGCTGAGTTTTGTCATACCAACTACCTCGCTGGTACTTCATGCTGAGCCAATCAGCCTGGCATTTCAAGCTGCAGACAGACAACCCAGCGCAAGCAAACGAGAACTCAGACTGGAGCAGCAGTGCTATTAACTTAAAGGTCCTAATGACTTAATGCCCTGCTATAAAGAAGGCTCTTCAAACAGCCGAGCTGAATCATTTGTGAGTTTCGCTGACAACCAGCCAACCAAGAAGAGCAAGGGATCAAATTAGCACGGATGCTGACGAATATCAGTGAAAACACCAGTGAGGACATAATAATTACAGGGGTACAAAATTGGCTGCGTTTCACAATTTGGCACTTTCACAACTTAAAATAAACGGCACTCATATTTGAAATCTGCCATTTAGCTGCAGACAGGATGGACAAAGGCAAGAGAAACTCCACTCCATTCTGCTAATGTGCCTTTGCCCTATTTTGGTGATTTCTTTTTTTTTTTTTCAATTAAAATATCTATCAAAACCAGGATGTGATCCTATGTACTATTCAGTAGACACAGTATGGTGAACTAAGGATGGATTTCAAGTATTTCAACCTTGACTCTTCAGCATCCTTGATTTATGCTTTTAAGTCAGACTCATTAAAGTTTTTGCATGTAGTTTGTTCTGGTTTAAAACACTGTTTATCACTAATCGAGGACTGAAAAATTGAACTGGCCAGACATCCAGAATACACACTATTTCAAGTCCTGATTTTATGCCAGAAAAGGAAAAAAAAAACCCAAACCAAAATAAACCTCACCAAAACCATTGCCAGACCATAGGAATACTGGTAGGGAGATACATGAAAAAGAAAAGGGAAAAAAAAAAAAAAAGAAAGAAAACTGTGCCTAATAAAGTCAGAAGTCCCTTTCCTCTTCACTTTCCTGTAAATTTCTATTACGTTTCCTTAAATCTATAAAATTCAGACTTCTGTTTTTCTCTAGTATTCTTTTTTTTTATCGTTCTCATTAGTCTGAGCAATACTGAAATACAGTATCACATTACTGATACTACAATCTTTTATGTACCTCAAATTTAGCATTATTTCAATTGATAAAGTTTGACAATCATGACAATTAGAAATTAAAACAGTACACCTTTTCCCAACTTCAAACTGCTGGCCAATATTTACTAATTTTTCATTCTAGCAACCAAGTCAAATTATCTACTGAGAAAGAGTTGAAGAAAGCGGCAGTAGTTATTGTTTTGGTTTTTAACACAGATCTTTCCGTCTATCGCTTGTGGAGTGCTTTGGCATAATTAACAAAACTATCCTTTACAAAATACCTTGTTCTGGCAAATCAACACAGTGTTAAGTATGCTTCTATTATCACAGACCAGACTAAAACCCACATCAGATTTTAGCCACATTTGTACAAAATCATCTCCTTGCACCCCTCACCATCCCCCGAAGCCTGAAGGACATAGCTATGTCAGTAAATTGGTGAGAGAAGGCAACAGGAAGAGAAGTAGAAAATCCCAGGTTTTAAAAAAGATCCCACATTTTTCCACTGCAGATTTGAAGAGAAAAAAAGCCCTTATTTTCCATGCACGGGTACATCATGCTGTTCTATAACAAACACACTTGATTCTTATTAATTGCTAGGTTTATTTCAATGTTTCATTTTGCCTTACACTGTTATAATTTTTGTTTTGCCTCTGGGTGGCCAAGGGACAGCCTCTCATACAAGAGAGTATGAACATCCAATTCTGATTTAATCACAGGAGAATCTGGGATTTAATCATAGGAGAATCTGATTTAATCATAGGAGTCTGGGCTTACTCAGGGCAGGATTCTGACTCGAAAGATCACCTGGTGCCACAGAGCCCAAATTTTTTGGACTGGCCAGCCAATTTACTTCCACTGTCAACCTAAACCCTTACTTTAAATTTCTTAAATAAACGCCCAATTGCAAATCACAGTGTCAATTTAAAACCATGACCATATTCATCTCTGGCAAACACTGTGGCTTCAGGAAAAGTGAAAATTTACTGCATTTTTGCCACAGATATTTGCCATAAGTTGATACTGATCATTCTAGCAGCAGCATCACTGTACCTCAGTGAACTGGCACATGAGCATGAACATACATTGCTTCTGCTAGAGTCTTCTGCAAAAAAATACGGTTTCGCATATTTTCATAATAAATAATTTACAGAAACTAAATCAAAGCAAGTACATACAGCACTGCAATTAAATTAGATGTCAGTCACACACATTGTCAAATAAGTCTGAAGCTACCCAGCTACTGCTGTCCATATACCATAGCACAGCCATGTTACAATCTACATGCTAACAGCAGAGATCTCCACTTCGTAAAGAGTGGGAGACCCTTGCTACAGAAAGGATCCCAACTATTGAGGGGCCCAGCCTGGCTAAGGCTGAGGGATGGCACCAGCAAGCCTGAAGGAGCAGCCTGGCACCTGGCCTCCGTCATGCTTTTGCCTCCCTCTTTGCTGAGCTGGTGAAGTCAAAGGGCTGGTCTCCTAATGATCCAGATGGCCTTCTGGTGACACTGGGGTTGGCATCAAATGAGCAGCAGCAATCCCAGCACACAAACCTGCCATTGTGCTGGGAAGGGCTAAAATGGGCTTCTGGTAGTAGCTTGGCCTGCTGTTGCACCCACGATGACAGCCTGAAATGCTGCCTGCCCAGTACTCCCTGGAGCTGGCTATGAAATGACCTCTCACAGAAACAAGGTTCTTGTCCCTCGATTATATGAAGCTGATTATCTGATTGCCTCACTTGCTGAGGGGGAAGAAGGAGCACGGACAGAGAAGTGTGTGGATTTGTAAAGGCACTCTTCCTCCTCCCAGGGTGCTGATGAAAGCATTAGAATGTTTTAGAGCTTCCTTTATAACCATACCAGAAAATAATACAAAATGCAGTTAAATGGTTATATTAATTAAGATAAACAGAGACAGCTTTCAATATCAGCAGAATACTGGTACAGTTAATTTCCTTCCAATATTGCATTTACTTTCTCAGTTATGAAACTTGGGCATTTTTATTAGACATTGACAAAGCTGTGCTTGTAAGTGGGAAAGATCGCTGGTGAAAATTATGTAGGGAGGCATACCAATTTTCACATCAAGTTACGTACTGAAGTATGAAGACTTTTTAGACAAAGAATATCTTTCTCCAGCTCCTTGATTTGTCTTTTTCTTTTCAAAATCTGCACAGGTTAAAACAAAATACACCAAGTGAGCAAACAAAGCAACCTTAAGCTGCCATAAAGAATGTCAAATCAACTGAAAGGAGAGGGACGCATGGTTGTCCACCGGACTTCAGCCCCCAAATAAAAACGGAGGTCCAAGAGAATAAGATGTATATCCTTTTCACATACAAAGATTCAAATGTGTAACACAGGAGGAGAGCCCTTCCATCTCCTCACAGAAGTTTAAAGCCCACTCAAAATCTTTTTGGTCTTAAAACCTGACAGAACAGGAAAAATAACAGGAAGTCTATGGTGCCACATTATTGCCTACCCCGAGTGTTTTGGCATTTCAATGTCTAAACTAGACAATTTGCATTCCTTTATAAGAGACTCTGCAGACATTCCAAGGCCACCTCAGGCTGCCTTCACATTTGTCCCAGTTTTCAGTGGATTGCAGAACTTGAACTGAGCCCCATATTCCAGCTCTTATGAGCAATGATACTTGTAAAATGTACTACACAGTGAATATACTTCTAACAGTAATCAGGCTAGCACCCAGAGCTAGTCCAATAATACCTACTGGGACAGCAGTATACTTCCCTTTGTACAGCAGTGGTCATCTACTTGGATGTTTCTGAAAACCCCACGCTGCTAGTCTGCTGTTACCATCGAGAATTATGAACTTAGCAAGGAGAAAGAAGTCAAGGGAATTGAGATTTTCACTGGTCATTACTACATTTACACTGTTAAAATGCCACCTACAAAAACACAGTTTGCAGACAGACAGCTTCATGAGGCACAGACAGGTTTTCCCTTTCCCTTCTCACAGCAGTTAGAAGAATATAAACTTAAAGACCAGAAAGCACGTGTCACAAATCTGTGTTAAAACAAGGGTAGTGTATGAGGTGGGAAATCCACAGGCATATGGAGAGAAAGGAAAGAAAGAGCATATGTACTTGGGATCATGCTTGCTGCCATCCAGACAAGAGAAGTAACAAATAGTAAATGTAAGAGGGCTTAAGACATTTTTTTCTACCCAAAACACCTCTTTGCATAAAAAAGGGAAGTAAGGACGGGATGGTCATTCTACAAACCATAACATCAGCTGCCAGTCATTCTGCTAACTGCTCCACACTGCTGTCCTCTGCACACAAGTGTCTGCAGACATCTGAGACGGGGGCTTGGCAAAGAAGTATTTTGTGGGTATGGACCAGCGTCAGCTTGAATAATGACAGATGCAGAAATTCCTAACCTCGTTATGTTCACAGAAATGAACAAATACCTGACTCAAAAAGAATGAACTCGTTCTAAACCTAACAGCTGATTTAAGAGTTAGAGCTGGATAGTTTGGAAGAAGGAAAGAATTTAGCTGGTGAAAAAACAGAAGCTTGCAGTGATTTAGATTAAACCCTCAAACTAGAACAACCTGATCTGATGAACTGTCATTTTACATTCTGAGAAACTGTAATATGTTTTGTTGTTCTAAAAATTGCTGTTGTATTTTAAAGTACCCAACAGCTTTCCTCCTGCTAAACCCAATAGCAGTAGCTAGCTATAACAGCTGTAGAATTAAAGGCATCAGTGATTTGAGGGATCGTTATTTTAGCTATGAGCATTTAGCAACCTTTTTAACCCACTGAATGCTAATGGACTTCGCTTAAAGGAAAATTACATAGTTACTGTGCACAGCACATCAGTAGCCTGAAAATCTCCTACAGATAGGTTATCACCATTGCTTCATGTTAATTCATCAAAATGAAAACATGTAACGAATTCTAACTGGTATCTCCACCCTAACACTGCATTTCTTCAATTTTTCCAAGCGAAAACCCAGTGCTTGGCTCTCCACAGAGAAATTATCTCTACATGCTTTTCAATGTCCGTGTTCTGTAGCCCACTGGCTAAAACAGATTAACACAGAGTCTACAGAGAAGACCTAAGGAACCAAAGCTCTTAAAATGTGATATAAGGTGTGAATCGAGAGGTGGAAGACCAAAGATTGTCCTTGCTGGGAAGGACTCGAATGCAAGTGCCTTTGTTGTCTAGAGGAGCAATGGAGTAGCAAGTACCAAAGAACACAGGAAAAAGTATATTGGCATTGCAGAGCTAAATGTGGCTCTAATCATCTAAACATAAACTTGGATAAAAGGTTTTGATAAGTGTACAGGAGATTGGTTTGCTTTCTTAGCCCAGCTGGCATTTAGGCTGAAATAAAACACAAGTACTAACTCTGCTTATTTTTTAGTATGGACATAGCCATAAACAGCCTCTAGCCAGATTAAAGGTACCAATCTACTCCTAATGGAATCCACCCCTGCTCCCCCTAAGATACGTCACAAAGCTTGTATGTTTCAAAAGGAATCAGAAATACAGGAACTTTATTGTCAAAAAACCTTGCTGCCCATGCCATATTGCCCCAATTGGCCAAATCGGGGCAGCTGAGAATTGTCTAGGTCCATTAAACAATTGCACATCTCGTGCCTCCACATTTGAGGCAGAAATAAACTGCTGCCTAAATTTCAAAAATTTTTTTAAAAAAGAAAAAAAAGGGGATATCCAGATTATCTCTGTGTCACACATTCTTCCTCTATATTCCTATTCATGGACCTTTTATCTGGATGACCTTAGCTTGCCTAGCAGGAAAATATTATCCCTTCTGGATGAAGCCTGGACAAACCTGTGCCTTCAACCGACCTCTCACACTTTCTCTCAAAAACCCCATTGTTTTTTTCAGGAAATCAACGCTTTTCAGCCCTCCAGCTTCAGAGCAATCACTGAAATACAGAATTCCACACTCTGGGCACCAGCAAAGGACTGGCCAAAAAAACAAATCACTCTAAAGCAGCAGTAGAGGATTGCAGGAAGCTTATGTATTGGTAAGTAAACCCTTCGTAACTCCTAGTAATGCACTGACACAGCATGCTCTTTATAGAGCTCTAAGAGGGTGTACTCCATGTTGGAGAAGAAGCCATGCTAGATCTGCAAGATGCATGGGCACTCCGCAGCTATTCAACCTGCATCAGCTGTCTCCATATCTACACATCTAGAGACCTGGCCAAAACATGCTGCTGATTTCTTAGGGCAACAACCTACTCTTGAAAGGCTTTTGCACTGCATTCCATGCCCAGAATTTTCTGCTCTTCCTAAAATGAGAGTTACATTCATACCAACAGATGGAAAACATCATCATCTAGAGTTGGAGCCATGCCTTGCTACTGGCTGGAACAAAAGCCATAGAAGTACTCTAGTTAGTGGAGCTAAAAACATTTTTGTCTAGTGGTCTGTGGATGAAAAGTTTTCCCACAATACACTGCTGAAGAATTCATGCAGTGATGTATCTTAGTGAAGTACCTGTCGAGCTTTCTGTGGTCCAACACAGTGCCAGTGCAGACAGAGTGCTCCGATCTGACTTGCATGTGCATTTACAAGTAATGAGCCTGTGGTAAAAACAGTTTAAAGTATCTATGCAAAAACCAAAACCAAACAAACCAAATAAACCCAACACCCAAACCAACTCTACAAAAAACACTACACATGGAGCAGCTGGAAAAAGATCCCGTCATAAGCAGGTCTGTCACAACAGAAGACAATACTGTAATACAAAGGGAAGAAACTGCATCAGAAAATCAGAGGGAAATCCCTAGTCCCGGAGCTTGCAGCCTTCTGGGGAGAGAGGAGAAATCTAAAGGTCACGTCAGGGAGCAGAGAGGAATCCAAGGGTGGGCGCTGAGATTGGAAAGGGGGTGCTTTCCCATCGCTAAGAGACAATACCAATCAGTCTTTCACTAAAGAGACTATAGGAAAACTAGAATAAAGAAGTGGCTGCCAAATCCCCAGCCATGAAACTCCAACATTCAGCAATTCTCTGAAGCAACATCTTGATGGCTGAACTGTACTGTGGGTCTACCAGCGTACTCTCATTCTGCAAAGCTATTATCCATGCTGTTCAGCGTAGCACTATCATTCATATTCACAGAGTGGTTTTCTTTCTCCCTCTGTCTCCAGACTTTTTCACGTGGTTTTTAGCGATATGCTCAGTTATACTGAAGAGCAAAAGATTTATCACTGAGCACTTCAGCCTTCTTGTCTCATGGGCTGTAATTTTTCAGACTGTGGGTCAGGGACCTTTCCATTTCACTGCAACACCCAAGAGACTAGTTTATCTGGAATGTGAATTTCCCGTACCTTCAGTAGTTTCTACTCACGAGAAAATTTAAACTACCTTTCAAAACTGACTAGAGCTCCATCTGTTGTGAGAAAGCTACATTATTTTAGACTACTGTCTCTTCACCTCCCAGATCTTGTCCATTGGATCCCTCCAAATTCCAAATAAAGACAGAAAGAGTGCAAGTGACCTGGACACCCTTGAGGTTTCTTCCCATCAGTGAAAGAAACAAAATCTCTCTGAGAAAACTCCAACCATCCTTCTCGCAAGTCAGCCTCACCTTATCAGATGCTAGATTTATTGGGCAGGTCATGGCTCTGCTTTTAAAGTGCTAAGGGCCTTTCCCTGACTTGACCAAGATTACTAAAGAATTGCTAATCCTCATCCTTGAAGCAACGTCCTTAGGCTAATATGTCAAGATAAGATTTGATGTCATTGCCAGTTGTCCTCTGCATTTTGCATCCACAGTCTGGCACTCTGTAAAGCACAGTCTCTGCAATTTCTAAGAACCAGAGGGAAATGGAACTTTTAAAGAAAAGTAGGACAGAAATTCAATTAATTGCAGATACTTTAAAATCTCTGTAATACTTCCATTATTCTGTGTTAACAGTACTATTAACTACTTCCTTTATCAGTTAAGTGTTTTGGGATAGGGGAGGTTGGGCAGGGGGTATTAATCAAGCTTCTGCAGATTACAGCCATTATAATTTACCATGATTTTTTTACCATTCCTGAAATCCAAGGATGACCCTGACTTCACAATTTCCTGTTTCCATTTTAAAAGAATGTCACATAGCAGAGTTTTAAGGATAACTTTTGAAAAAAATACTATTTATTACGGATTTGTTTTATTTCAATTGGCAAGAAAACATAAAGAAAACAATTACAACTGTTCCAAAAAGTCTATTCACTGAACAAAGGCAAGCATTAAAATAAAATTATTTTTCTGGTTTCAGCTGCTAAGAGCAATGCAACTCATCGTTCAGGATCAAACCACCAATGTCTACTCATAACAGGGTACGGTTATGTAAAATTAAGGCTGGCACTGCATTGTGCCCAGATACTTGAGGTTTGGATCCTTAACTATGAATTTCCTTCCTTTTATGATCTTAAGCCAGAGAACAATAGCTGTGTTTTAATCTTGCCTTTTGTGGATGTTCTTGGTCTTTTCTTTCAAGTGTTTACATACAATGATACAGCCCTGAGTGATGCCACAAAGTAACACATCATCCAAATCTTGCTGTTTACTAAATATGCTATGATATCATTCAAGGTTGAACGAATCAATTTTTCCCCCCATGGAATGATAATGGATTCATAACAAAGAAATGATTATTTTTTTAAAGTCATTCACCCATGTCTGCATCAGATGGCATGCTTAAGATTAAAGGCTGCAATATTATGATTCCCCAAACTTATTCTAAATTATTTTCAAATGGAAAGAGAAAAAGATATCTGGAAAGAACCTTCATCAGTGTTACTAAGTCCCTTTGTTCTTCTCGTTTATAAAGACTACATGACTGGAATTCTGCACCAGATTTTCTTCAGCCATTGCAAACTGGTTTAACTTAACTACAGTCAATAAACAATAAAAAGAACACTTGGGAAATAAAACCAATTTGCGCCAGCTTTTTTCCTCCTCAATCTCATATTTTCTTTTTTATTACAAAACCGGCCACGTAAAACAGAGATGCAGGAAAAAACTATGAAGATGATCAATGAAGATAAACTCATCAGTTCTTAGTGAGAAATTCTACAATGCAGAGGGTTTTAGAACTTAGCATTTTCCAGGGGAACTTGAATCAAACTATTAATTAGGAAGATGAAAAGGAGAAACTTTTTTTTTTTTTTTGCTAGCTGAGCAGGAAAACAGAAACAACTCCCTCCTTCCAGTACACCTGGTTTCATCTTAGAGACATAAAGGAACAGGCTTCTAAAAACAGAACTTTACATTATAAATGTTGACATATTCTTCAGAATGACACCTTTTCTGGATTTCTATGTGATAATTGTCCTTCCTATGAAATATATTGTATCGGATCTTCTTTCTATGCTAAAACATAAGCACAATCCACCAGGATTCAAGTTTACTCAATTTTGTCAATGTCACTCCATCTTACAGATTTAGAACTAAGATGTGTTCTGCTAAACATGACCTCTCCTCATTTTCTTTCGCAGCTAAAAATTTACTAACACCTAGAATGGCACCCACTGCAGAAATCCAGGTTAAAATAGCTTTTGGTCAGTTCTGACACCCGCAAATAAACAGAATTTCATTAAACACTTTACCTTCTACAGCAACTAAGAGTAGCACAATCACTCTGCTTAGACTGTCATTCCTTTGGTTTGCACCCAAGGAAACCTCTGAAAGCATTTTTTCCAATCCTGCAACATCTTTCAACAGAAGACAGAGGCACCCATTTCTTGCACCCATGCACAGAAAAATATAAAAACCAGTCCTGTTACTAAAGGAATACACACACTAGAGGCATTAGCATTCAGATCAGGCACAATCAGTAAATCCATGTTGCATCTTCAGTGCTACTCTCAAAATCAAATTGACTGTCATTACAGAGGAAGGACTGTCTGCAAGTACAGCACCCAGCAGTCAGATGGCACAGTCGGAGGCACACGGGACTTCAGCAACAGACCCAAATATCACCTGGAGCTCAGTGTCGCTCTGGGTGCACCTGCAAAAACTGACCGATGATCTGTATTGATGTGAGGCACACTCAGTGCTTTTGGGAATTCTCAAAAAGTATGTACAACAGCAAAGCTTAAATTAAGATAAAACAGTTTGTAGGGTTTTATTAAATGGAGCTGGACTTTTCCTAATATAATCTTTAACCTCTATTTAGAACACACAGGGATTGCAGCCATTCTCTCCAACAGATTTTGTCTCTGAGCAGCAACACCTACCTCCTGGTAGGAGTAACAGAGGACATTCAGTCTACTGCAGGATTGGTTCCTCTCCAGCTACTGACACAGTGCCACACAGTAACCTTACCTTTTCAGAGGAGCGCTTTTCCTCTTGGTTTTTCTACACACGGCTTTCATTTGATTTCACTACTGTTTTCTGACCACCTGTAGGTTCTACACAGATGCCACAGTCTTGCATGTTCCTAATATTGGAACAATCCAAGTTTTTAAAAGCATTTAAAAAAACCAAGATGGCAAAAGGAAATGTCTAAACTTTAAATAAATAGAATATTAAGACCTGAAAGATATTTTGCTTTTCAGATTTCTTCCCACCTGTCAGAAATTTTTTCTTTATTGTTTTCAATATATTTCTCTTGATTCTAAATGTTCCAAAAGAGTAAATATCCAATAGAGAAAACAGTAAAAAAAAAGAACACATCAATGATGTGCAGAACATGCATATTGCCTTTAAATATCTAAGTCCCACAAATTAATAAAGTCGGTGGGATAGGCTAAGGTGAAAAATAATCACAGAATGCGTTAGGTTTAAAGATCTAGTCCAACTCCACCTTTAAATAGATCAGGTTGCTCAGAGCTTCATCACGCCTGACCTTGAATGTCTCCAGAGAGGAGGCCTCCCACACCTCTCTGGGCAACCTTTTCCAGTGATTCACTACCCTTATAGTGAAGAGCTTTTTTCTCATGTCTAATCTAAACTTATCCAGCTCTAGTTTAAAAACACTGCCCCTCACCCTATCTACATGCCCTTGCAAACAGTCCCTCCCCAGCTTTTTTGTAGGCCCCCTTCAGGCACTGGAACACCGATGGGAGGCCTCCCCTGAGCCTCCTCCAGGCTGAACAACACCAACTCTCTCAGCCTGTCTTCTTAGGAGAGGTGCTCCAGCCCGCTGATCATCCTTGTGGCCTTCCTCTCAACCTGCTTAAGCAGGCCCCTTGTCCTTGTGTGTTGAAGGCTCCAAAGCTGGACACAGTATTCCAGGTGGGATCTTACCAGAGCAGAGTGGGAGGGAGGATCACCTCTCTGGATCTGCGGGCCACACTTCTTTTGCTACAGCCCAGGATGTGATTGGCCTTCTGGGCTGCAAGTGCACATTGTTGGCTCGTGTCCAGCTTTTCGCCCATCAATACCATGAGTCTTTTTCCTCAGGGCTGCTCTCTATCACATCATCCCCCAGACTTTTTGGGTAACGAGGATTGTCCCAACCCATGTGAAGGACCTTGCACTGGTCCTTGTTGAACTTCATGAGGTTTACTTGGGCTTATCTCTCTAGTAATCTACATAACCAAGTTCTACTGCATTTGCATACTTTGTGGAAAAACATACTTTCTAATTAGAATTAATTTGACAGTCACATCTAAAGATAGTTATCTTGCCTGCATCTTTCTTTTCAGTACATAAAAGAACACATTCATACTGGTTTGATTTTAATGATGCACATGTATTATTGTGCAATCTTTCTAATTTTTTTAAGCATCTATTTATGAAAGAAGGTAAATCTAGCATTAAAATTTAAGTGTGCTTTCTGTCTACAGAGAAGACTTCAGAAACTTCCCACACTGATTTGGCACAGCCAGCCCAGATTTGGTGATAGTACACCTTCAGGATGGAGGTATAAATCTGTTCTCCTACTGTTGGGATAGCAACGGCCACAGAGATTCATGTAATCTCACTATTTAGGAACCTTCCCGGAAAAAAACCCAAACTTTTAAAAATTTGTTTGTTGTTAATTGGGAGCACTAATAGTTGTTGGATGGTAACAACTGACCTAACTTGGATGGGAAAGACTAATTTAAGGATTAATTTTCTAGCACCTTTCTGGTTTTGTCTTAAGTCATTTATATGAACATTTACGTGAATGTAAGATTAACACTTTATTCTAATAAATAAATGTTTTTGTTATCTAATCACCCTTTCAAGCTATGTAAACAAAAGATGTTTAAACAAATGGCAGATCAGCGGCTAAGGAAAAGAATTCTAATCTAACACAGCCTCTCGCATCTGCTTCAGGATAAACTTTGTAGTCTTTTTTTTTTTTAACAAGCACAACCAACAGTTTATGTGGTAATCCAAATTGGCAGGAAAGTCTAAAACTATTTCTTTTTATTAAGATAAATGGAGCTACGAACGCTTGGTGGTCAAGATGACAAGAAAAATCTAGAGGAAGACTCACTTCAAAATTCTTTTAAAATATGTTTCTGATAATACTTTCAGATTTTCTAAAGGAATATGCATCTTAGTTAAAAGAAGGCTTCCACTGAATAATTATTTAAAGAAATTAACCATATCCTGGAATGACCAAAGGTCTCGTTTGACTTAATGGCGCGGGTTGTTTCTTTTAAAATAGTATCTTGCTCCTGTTGAGACTGTGAATCCCTGTCCCCTTGGGATAGGTACTGTCTATGTCCACACACAGGAAGAGCCTCTGGCACTGCCAGGCTATAAACCAACACCACCACCAAAATAACACCCGGCCTAATCACTCTCTTGTTTTGTTTTTCCTCAGAAGCCAAGCAAGCTATGTATTTCCTAACACTTTACTTCTACCGGCAGTTTAAGAAACAAATCCAAGATGTTCCTGACAGCAGAGCTATGGTAGACCTATGCAGGCAATTTTCCTGGTGGGAGAGCAGCCTACACTGTCAGAAAATTTATTTTGGTGGTATAGCCTATTTGAATTCCCAAAATAGTTATATGCCAGGAAAGTAACCCTACTTCCAGTATGCCTGTTTACAGTAGAGCTTCTGCCAATACAGCTACGTCAGTTGAACTGTGATTTCTTCCCACACATCTAACCAGTATAACTATGCCGGCAAGACTTTCAAGTATAGCCAAGCTTAGTGTGTGAAGCAATTGCAAAGATCATCTTTTTCCATGTCTCCATGTGATATGAGTTTAATGTGAGATGGAAAGGTTATTAAAAATCCGTCAACCCAAATGCCCTGTTTGTCAAGGGGAAGAAAACACCACAAAAGATACAAAGAACAATAGTCAAAGGAAAATGTTGCTGCATTTTCATCATATGAAGGATTAAGGAGTGCGCATTTGGGGTTTTTTTAATTATTTTTTTTTTAAATTAACAGTGTCTTGCTTGCATTAATTACAAGAAACATTTGAGTCAACTGTTCCTGGCTTGGATTAATTTCATTATTCAAATTATCCTGAATTTATAACACATTTGTGTGTGTTTCATATTGGGACAGTTTTAATCTTAGTAAATTAAGAGCTACAATCTGTTTCATTTGATTGTATTCCATTACACTTTGTTCTCATATAATAACTACCCTTCAGAATTCAAAAGGCTTATCATTTTGAGCTGCAGTCAAAAATAAGAATGACTGACTTCAGTAGGGAGTGTTCCCGAGCTGGATTTTCTGAGCCTCTTTATTCACGAAGGAAGCACCAGCTAGCTTTGGGGCCACTTGGATTTACTTGTGCACCAACCTTGTTGGAAAAATGTTCTGAATGTGTTTCCTCCCCTCCTCTAGGGCATAATGTCAGATACGGAAGAAGTGTGAATTGCTCTGTATAAATATAAAGCAAAACAGACCTATGCAATTGAAAAATGCGAACTTGCAGACCAGCAAAAATTTACCAGGAAAATGTATCTCTGTGAGCAGACCTTTCCTCTGCATAATCCCACTCCATTGGCTTCACACACAAGCTGCTTCCACAGTTCCCGGTAACAAGGTGGTTACCAAACACTCTTGTGATTGTTTCAGGAGAAAGGGAGGCCTTCTTTTAGGCTAATTCTTGTATCACTGGAGAAAATCCAGTAGTAAATTACATCAAATTAAATCTATCAGAGTAAATTATTAAGGATCTTAAATAAACAAAACCCTAGACATACAAATTGGAGTTTGAAACAGCCTTTACACATTCTTTTCTCATTATTTGCTCTGAAAAACAAATCAGTTCATTCACTATGGGTCAGATGCCCAGTAAATCACAGAATCAGAACATAATACAAGTCATAAGCAAGAACCAGCACTGCCACAGAACCCAAGCCATTTCGTGTCCTGAGTTATTTTTGGATTTGTAGATTGCCATCAAATCTTGACGGTAAATACTTCCACGACAGTGATTTTTGTGCAGCTGTCAAAACTTCTGTGAAGATTCAAGTGCTTTTTGGAATATAATTAGGCCACTGGATCGAATGAGGACACATAAATCCACCATCTTAATAAAGGTTTTACCTGTCACTTCTAAGAAAGAATCAGCTTCGATACACACATTTAAAGGATTACAAAAATATGTATTTATTTTATTAATTCCTTCCTGTATCATGAAAGACTATTTATGACTGTAACTTCAGCATGGACTGGAAACCTATATGCATACTCTTCCCATGAGGCTGAAAAGAGTATCATGAAATTATTTCACCACTGTATACTTCTCTCCTGATAGAACATAAAGCTGGCTCTGACATTAAAAAGTCAGACTTGATCGCCTGTCTAAATCGATTCAGTCAGAACTGTGACAATGACATTTCGACTTCGGATGAAATTATTTATGAATTATATTTATAGGTTTACCTGGATACTGAGAATACAAATACGTAATGGGATGTACTTTAGGAAAAGCATACTCCCTTTACTGAAGCAATCAAAAATCCACTGCAGTAGTCACTCCTATGTTTTGCATTAACGTTTCAGAGAAAGGACATACCAACATTTTCAGTGTATGGAAATACGCTACGCTATTACATGGAAACAGTTCCAGGGACTTGGATGGCCTCTGTGCAGTCCTTACGATTTTACAGTACAGTGATACAATGTTCTCTCAAAATATTACTCTCTGAAGAGCCTGATAAATGTTTATCTTTGGCTCTTTTCCCTTCCTGTTTAAACAGTATAGTTTCTATAGTTTTGATAAATATTCTGGTTTAAATTTAATGTTTTCATACCCAAGCTTCTAATGTTTCTATGCTTTTTGAAATTCATTCTGTTGTCTGCTGTGGCTACACAGATGTCACCAGACAATATCGCTGGCTTAACTGATTAAAAATTTAGCTGTTCCTAGAACACCTAAGCCATGCAACTCTATCAGATAAATTCAAAGTTCCTGTTCACATTTTATTTTATCATGCAATATGGTATCTTTAATAAATTGCACCAGGTTGTATAGTCTGGATGAAGTCTACATGCTTTTTTTTTTTTTTTCTTTTTCCAAACTGACAGGTCCTATTTTATTTATGAGATTACAAAACTTGCATGGGACTCTTTAATTTTAGACAGAAGGACTGTAATGATGCTTGGCTCATCCACATCTTTGCATTTTCCGCCAGGTCAGCAGCTGAAGGCCTTGCACTTTTGTACAAAGTCTAATAAAATTATGGAAAACGACAGCAAAGAGAAAATTAATGGATCTTAAATTTATTTTGAAACATACAGTCCAAAAGGGAAAAAAAAATTGGGGAAATGTATGTAAGAAAAGGGGCAAACTATGAGAAGAAGAAAAGAAACTGCTGGAAATAAGAAAGTATATTTGGGGGAAAAAAAATCAAGCTAGCTACACAGAGAGAAAAGATAATTGCTTTGAGAACAATAATTTCTTTGGCTGCAGTTTATACAGTCACCCCTGACTGATTGAAAAGTTGATGTCTCGGATGGAAAAGCTGTGGTATTCTCACCTCCGTGCCAAGAAGACAGTAGTCCTCAACATTAAAACCCCATACAGTTCAGAAAACTGGCCATTCCTGTTCAGGGAAGTCTACAGCTTAAACTGTTTGGGAAGTGAACTTCCTCTCACCCCAAAATGGGTGGGTCCTGTTGAGCCCCAGTGAATCAACAGAGATAACTGCTTGACGTTGCCAGTTGGTGGTTTTTTTATGGACATACACTTTTAAGCTCTACCTTCTTTCTTCTCCATAAATGTTTACCACAACTATTCAGAAACTGGGTCTATACTAGTAGGATTCTGTATTTATTCCGTGTGAAATACAGGAAGCTAAACCAGATACTAGTTAACACTTGTGAAATGGTACCTAAACTGAAAAAAACCCAAAAATACACTTAAACACATTTGAATGTATGAGATAACAAGCTAAGAGAAAAATGCTTATTGCTGCAATAGGTGAAAAGCAGCTGGCCTTTTCTCCCCCCCACAAACATTGTTATCAGGAACTATACTGATCCAGTTGGGTAGTCTTTTTCTGCTAATCCTAGCCTATTGCCTATTTCTGCACATATGCTATGGGGTCCAAGAGCTGTCATCCAATACATATACTTAAAGCTAGAACCGCCAGGAACATCTAGAACTGAATGTTCTTCCTACAGAAAATACTTGTTCTGCAGCAGCAAAACTCACTATAACACATAATGTCTATGAACAAGATAAATATAAAATGCAAATGGAAATAAAAAGTTTCAGTAATTTAAAAACATTTCTTATTTTGACTTTTTCAGAGTTAAAATTTTTCATTTTGAAACTTCAATTTTTTTGTAAATATATATATATTGATATATATTTATATTTCCTTTATATTTTATGGAAAAATACACTATGTAATGGAAAAAGTAGAATCTAAGAGAAACATTCTTTCAGAAGTTTTAGCTTGAGTTTCTTGTTTAGGGGCAGGGGGCATGGAAGTAGCAGAGAAGATGGGTCTTTGTGGTGCCGAAAGAAATTTCAAAATTGCAAGAATCTCACCACATGAAAGGATTCTGTTTCTGTACAACTAAACAATAAACTGTTACAGATAAAATACTGACACGACCAACCCTGGCACATACCCAGCATAACTCTCTAGCAAAGGGTGTTGGAAGAGCCTGAGGGAGTACCACCTTCCAACAGGCTGAATGCCGGGCAAGCACCCAGCCTCCCAACAACCCGCACGTTATAGCGACAGCACTATTCGCAATTCTCTGTGCTCCACCACACTTCCCTACCTGCAGTTTAAAGCTTAAAAATAAATAATTTTTTTTAAAAGTAGAGCTCTGTCCCATACAAACTGCAGCATGACATCATACAGCCTTTTCTCATTGCAGAGTAGAAGCACAGCAGATCTGCAGCATCCAGTTCTGCCATACTAATGGCTTTCACACCACTGTATGCTGAGCCAAGATGCACAACTAAATCACAACTATGCTGGAGCAGGGCTCTGGCTCACACCTCAAGTAACTCCTGATCTTTATTGCACCTTTTTTCCAAAGGGCTGGAGTCACTCTTATTTCCCATTTGCTCCCTATAAAGTCTCCATTCAAAAATGTATTACTGAAGCATTGTCATGGAAACAGTAAAGGCTAAAACTTTGCTTTAAAAACAATCTTGAAGAGTTTTAGGCAGTTTTTCTCAGGCCACAGTTGCTATATGTTTTCAGGCAGAGCCATAACAGATGTCACTAGCGATTAAAGAGAATCTCCAAACGTTTTTGTTACACATATATGGTCACCCTCTTTATACTACTGAAGGGTGGGGAGACTCTTTTGTCTTCCTGTCTCCTCCTTCCCATTTGTCCAGTACTCCTGCCTGCTTTTCCCTCCTAAAAACTACATTATGATGAACATTATTTTTTCACTCAGCACAAATTTGTAAAACATCACTACCATCAGGCAATGCTGTTGGCATTGCCTTCCCTATAAAATGATACAACCAGAAAAACCACAGGGTTTGCTCTGCAGTGATTACTCCTTTCTCCTGTTCCAGCCAACAGCAGAACTGGGAAGAGGGGGACATTTTATCTATCTGCAGCACTGATCACAGGTTCATTGGATATGTCAGGTTGGAAGGGACTTCAGGAAGTCTCCACTCCATCCTCCTGCAGGGTCACCTATGAGATCAGAAGGGGTTACTTGGGGTTTTACTGAATCAGGTGTTGAAATTCTCCAAGGATGGAGACTGCACAGCCTCTCCAGGCAACCTATTTCACTGTCTATCCTCATGGTGAAAACAAAATTGCATTTGAATATGTTCTTACTGGAACTTACTTAGGTTAAGAAATCCCTGTAATAAGCGTAAGGAATATAAACTTATTTTTAAAATATCATCCAGTTGGCCTTACCAAACGAGATGCAGTGCTGTCTAATGGAGAAATTAATAAACTGGTGGGTACTTTTTTGTGTACTTCTAACAGGACCTTTGCTAGCCTGGTGACTGAGATCTATTTACTCTATAAAACCTTTTGATGCTGAGTAAAAAAAAAAAGTGATAGAAAAAGGTAAGTTTAATAATGATGATGATGATATTGATATAAGCATTTATCATTGCTAAACAAAAATATCTAAATATGCATACATATACACACATACATGTAGACCCTAGCACAGCTGTAACCATACCTAACAGTAACCACCTCTGCATTAACCTCATCCAGATGGGTAATATCTAAATCCTAGAAATGTACAAATTTAAATATATGTGTGTGTAAGTATGTATGCATACATGTTTGAATGCATACACATATATATACACATAAATCTATACAGAAACTTAGTGTTTCGCTTGTGTGTGTGTATATATATATCTCCTAAATTAACTTTTATCTTTAAACTGTGATGGTCCCTGGTATAAAGTTGCTTATCCATAAGACACAAATCAAATTTCTTTACCTTCTACATTAAAAAACCCAAAAAAACCACAAACAAACACAAAAACCCACTAACAAAACAAAGCCCAAACACAAACCTCAAAGTTTGTGCTACAGGTGCTGTTATTTTTTTTTTGTTTCCAAGGCCACAGAAAATAGAGAAACCAAGCAGTTTGAACAAAATTCCAGAGCATTACTCCACCCTTATAAAGGTGTGCATTGAATAGATATTTTCCACTTACACCATGAAAGATCTTTCTAGACAGCTATTGTAAAATATCAGACAAATTAAGCCTTTAGAAACATGAACATATAAAGCTCGTGGGAAGTTTTCATTCTGTAAGGGGTTAAACAGAGGATGATCTGAAGAAAGCATTAGCTGCTTTGCAGCCGGTATAGAAAACATTTGCTTCCCTACAAGAAGGTTGCAGTAGAAAGCAGAATGAAGCAGCCAGATTATTAAAAGATGGAACAGTGCAGATGAAACCCTAATTCAACCAGCAATACAGAATCATGGTATGAGATGTTATAAAGGCTGCGTTAAGTACTACTCCCTCACTTAAAAGCATTGCTTTATAAGGTTACCACTGAAAGTGAGCTTGCACTTCCTGGCTCTGAGATCTAGTCAAGTACATGGCACAGTTTTCTTGCCAATTCTGCCACACAGACCTTATTACAGAACAAAAATCCCCCACCCATAATCAACAAATACTAGACATGTAGTACCATCCTAATAATGTATGTTCATGCTGAATTTTCCTTAAAAGAGTATACATTGCTTTCAAGTGCATGTATTTCTATAAAGCTTAGAGTCCTCATGCTGTTAACCATTAAATTACACATGAAATTGGATGCTGCACACCTACCATTTATCAACCTTTTCCTCAAGAGAGACAAGGGCTATTTTCTGGTGTCTAACTGGAATGACAGGGAAAATTTACGAAGTACAGATAATTTACCTGTTGGTGGAGTCTTAACACTAAATATATATATACACAAAATATTTTATATATTTATATATGCGCATGTGTATAAGAATCTACTTATTGATCAAAATTCCATTTTTTCTTTTAAAAAAATGCTTTGTTACTGTCATGATAATAATTTCCCCCTTCTCCCTGCCCACTTTTCTCAGTAGTGAAGGAAAAGAAAAAAAGCACTATCTATAGCACTGCATTCCTCTTGCACTTTGCCCCCTCCCAAACCTGCATGCTTCCCAACCAGATGGATTCACAGAAAAAGACAAGCAGCCGTAGGAGGAAGGATTGCTGTCAGCTAAAAGGGATTGCAGCTCACTTCCAGATCATCCCCCAGCACTGTTCAAGCACAGAGGGTAGGGAGCACCAGCTCACCTTAGGGAAGGTGTGGGAGAGAAGCAGCTCTCATCTGAAAGCACAGAGTACAGCAAGAGTACAATATGGAGAAGGGCCCAAAACTAATGCCATAGGTTTCATAATGATGGGATGAGCGATAAAACCAACAATGGTTGTTACTTGGTTCTGAGCGTTTATGCCATGATGCTGTCAGGTAGCAAAGTACTCGGTGCTAATGTATACAGGATGCTGTATACGCCTGGATTGAGCCAGTAGAAGAAGTAAAATGTCAGACAGAAACTCTCATTATAAGTTCACAAGACAAATAGGAAATGGAGCCTGGCATTTCCAAAGTGAAGGCTGCAGCCTAATTAAAATATTTCCATTGCTGTGACCTCTTAGCACCCACATCGTTCCCAGTGTCAGTGGGAGCAGCAGGTACCCAGGGCTTGGGAAATCCCAGCCGTTTTTGTCAAGGTGTTTAAATATGGCAGTCCTATTTGAAAAGGCTGACACTGACTTCCATAGGAATTGATCAGCTTGATTAAGTAGACAGATTTTGGGCAAGTGAGAACATTTTGATAAATGCTTCCCAAAAGGAATGTGGGGACAAAGAGGGAGTTTAAGGGAAGTTGTGAGAGAAACTCGGAATGAAATGTAAGGGGAGAGGAAGGACACCGGGCCCCAGCCAAGCCCGAGTTGCTGCTTTTAACATGTGCCTGGAACTGTATATATGTGAGTATAAGAGGGAAATGAGCCAGAACAAATAAAATTGCAAAGCAAATGCTAAACATGTTTTTCTTCCCCACCTCATGGGAGAATAAATATTTTATCCTGCTACAGTTCTATTATTTATCTTCTTCATACCACATCCAATTGGGAAGTGAAACTGTTAAGACTTAATGTCAAGGTTTAAGGGAACTGTTTCATTTTGAGTTCAAATGCTTCAGTTTGGCAGTAGAACATCTGCTTCAAATGTTTCAAAGACTCTTGACATTTACTACACTATGCCCAAAAAAAAATCAAGCAACTGAGAGCATCACTGTGTACACTGTAAAACTGAACATTCTTTGCAGCGTGTCCCTCATACGCTGTATGTCATCCCAGTGCAGAAAATAACGTGCCATTCTGCACTAAGGATTTTATTTCAACAACGTAGTAATAGCACACTTTTTATTAGAGTGATAAAAATATCACTCAATTCTTAGTATAAATAAAGATGACAGGTTACACAAAAGAGAAAAGGAAAATAGGGGGGAAAAATGAAAAAGAGGTTTACAAGAACCACAATCTGCTCTTCGGTATCACCCTACAGCACTTTCTTTGTGTGTCACTATTTGACTGGAGTTCAGAGTTGGGGTTTTTTCCTCAGTAAACACCAATTTTAAAAAGGCTTAAAAATCATGTATTTTCATACATCTTATGGGTGTTTCCGAGATTACAAAAGAAATAAAAAGAATGGAATTTCCTCATTGTATTACTTTTTTTTATTTGCTTGCAAGTGACCTTACAAGTCATAAATTTAAAAACTGTAGAAATAGATTTTAATTAAATCTTTTATACAGTAAAAAGCAGCCAAAGACTGTTAACATCAAAGGAAGGCATTATCTACTTCCAAGGCCAAATTTACAGAATTTCCTTACAATAAGTAATGAAAACCATAATGTGAAAATTCTTCATCTTTAAGGCATAACAAATGCAAATCACAAGTCAAAATGATAACTAAAACAAATCCCTTCCTTACGTGACAGGATCAGTAAAAGGACAAAGTCCTCCTCAAATCCCTCATACACTGGGTGGGTCAGTACCAGGTCTATAATTTATTCCATGCTAAGAGTGAAGACCACCAAAGTTTCAACAGCACCTGTGGACTGCTCCGTGGTCCCAGTAAACATCTTGTGTACATTTAAGTATACAAAATAGCAAACCTACAAGTCCTATGTAATTACTACTTATGCATCAACCCCACATGAAAATTCTCAATCCAAACTTATATTTCACACCAAGAACTAATGTAAAAAAAAAATTCTGGGCTATTCATTATTTGTAGACAGATCAATTTTTGAATCCCAGTGAGGAGCAAAGTACACATTTGTGAACATGGTCTTTGGACTTAACTCACTACAGTGTGTCCTCCATGGATCATTAGGCCAATCAATGTATGACAAAGTGCTAGAAAGATCTTATCTTCCCTGACAGGATGGCAGCCGGTCATTTTAAGGGTACGGACTGAGAAAAATGCACAGTTGTCAGTGGAAAATGCTTCCATCACCTAGAGAACTGAGGTACGTATTTAACTGTAATGTCATTGATACATTACCACTGGAGTAAGAGCTGCTGCAAAAGACTGCAAAACTGGTATACCTGGCCTAGGCTTTAGCTCTCCAGGAAGAAAAATGAGCCAAAGAGGGTTATGCATAGAAAGTTCAAACCAGTACTAAATTTGGACTCTCATTATGCAACCAAATAAAACGGGATATTTTTCATACACTCAGGCAAATGTCATAGCAGGGGAAAGAGATGCTGACCAGGATGTGAATGAAGCCAAGTCACTCTTCCAAAGAACTCTCCAAAAAAGACTTCGTAAGAAAGATTCCAGTTTTCAAACACATATGTTACCAAAAGAGGCTAAAAAAAAAATCAGTTAAATTTGTT
>VZTU01018739.1:0-21441 GCA_013400835.1 Zapornia atra
CAAGGAAAAAAATTAAGAAAAATGGTTAGTGTGTGCTAACCTATAAATAGATAAACCCCTTCTTGCCATTTCCAGTACAGCACTTAAAATACACACTGTATGTTCAATCGGTTCCAGCTGAAGTGAATGGATTTATTCTCAGGTTTGCAAACCTAAGGTGATGTTTAATGCTTTGGTGAATCAGGTACTAAAAAGGAAACATTTTCAATACAATAAGACTTAAAGGTTGCTTAGAAGAAAAATAGAACACTGCAAATTACCATGTAAAATCCAGTTATTTAGAATAAGAAGCGGTAACATGAATCACTGTGGGAGAAGAAATGATTGTAACCCTCTAACCTATTGCAACGATGCAACAGTAATTCAGCAGTGAATTTTAATTCATTCAGAAAGGAGATGTGGAGTGAGGAATATTACCAATTCACCAGAATTTCTGTGCACATACTATTTCTTCATTACATCGTCAACTACCCTATGGTGCTTAATGTAAAATGGGCTCCGTTACTTCCTCTTAAATGTCCCTCAAAACAGCCAGAGATCAGTCGGTTTTAAAAAACGTATCTATTTTGATGGTAATACATTTTGTGCAAAGGTGGATTCAGGCAATATAATCTAGGCTGATATCCAGATGGGCACTCTGGATCCCTTGCAGCCATATCACAAACTAAATGTCTGATGTAATCAGTATATTGCTGTATAACGAATGTCAGTCAGTTTTCTCCCTGGCTCCTCCCCAGTTGCTGTGTCTCAGTCTTAACAGAAGGAACCCTGAGCCTGTGGGCTGCACAGAAACTCTGGTATAATCCAAGTAGGTTTCCTAATTTGTCCGTCTGGGGAGTAATTTCTGGTTTTTGTTGGTTTTTTTTTTCCTTAGGAATAGAACTGTTCCGTCTCTTTCCATGTAATCTGTTTGTAAGGCCACATGTGTATTTATGGGCATGTTTGCATCAAGCTCATGAAGATATCATCTTTACAAATAAAAGGAAATAAAAAACCAAAATATTTCATAATTTGGTAAATTTATTAGATTTATTTAACTGTGGAAGATGATGACACTTCTGGAGTTTTGTGTATTCCCATCGTTCATTTAAATAACCCATAATAGTTTTGCTTTTCCTCACAAGAACAGCAATAATCTCCCCCTGCTCCCTTCAGAAAGTTCTGGCTGAATGTCAGGGTAATCAAATTTTCTTCAAAAACACTTCCTTGACCCAAAGTCAATATTAGTGTAGATACACCTTAGCTGACTAACACTTAATTAAAGTTTGGAAAACCAATTTGGACAAATAGAACCTATTTATGAGCAGTGTTTTATGAGAATAAATAGCAAGAAGGCTTTTTATTGTAAATATTTTTCCTATTGCTTTATTTTAACATTCATTATATGAGGCAATGGAGTGATTTAATAAACTGGACTTCTTGTAAGAATAAGAGCTGCAAAAGTTGTCTTCTTAGGCTTGAAACTTGACATCTAGATACTTCAGGGATGTCTAATGTTGAATCCACTTGTCTTTTCAGTATTTTCTACCAGAAAATGTGAGCATTGAAGATATTCAATGGTCTTCTAGTACTGTCTAGACAACTTGTGCTCCCAAATTTGGTATTTTTGTTTCCACAAGTAAGTAGCATGTTCAAAAACCTTATTTTTTTCAGCTCTCATGCCTTCTGAGGCCTTCCATGGATGTAGTCCTTTATATTTCCATGCTATTATTTACACCGTTCTTCCTAAGACAATGCATACAGAACCTTAGAAAAGAGAACTCATAAGTCATTACATTTATTTCAGAGTTTTATTCTCAATTTATGAACTTTTGCAGTCTGTAATTCTGAAATAATCCCTGAAAATTAATAAATGGAGTACCATTTTCAATTTAAAGAAAAAAAAATAAACAAGAGAATGCACAGGGTAGTCAATCAGGAATTATTATGCTAATTACTGTAAAGATAACAGCTGCTCATACTCTTTAGATTATTAACACCTTCTACACTCCAGCAGGGAAGCATCCTATGCAATGCTAATCTTCCATGTGCAAACAACTTCTGTTCCTTCACAGGAAAGTGGGTAATACATTCTTCTCTCTGACAGAACAATAGGCGAGCAACAGCAGGCAGAACAGAAGTTTTATGACTTTCAAGATTTTGTTAATGTCATTGGCACTGCGAACTGTACAATAAATATGCTACCAGTAGAAAACAAATGCAGTTCTTATAAAGCAAAAAATCACATCCAGACTTTTATACGTAAATAAATGACTGGATTATACCAGCTGTTAATAATTTTTTTTCTCTTTTGACTTTTGCCCTCCTTTATTTTTTTCTTTATCCAATTAAAAATGATGAACACCCCACCACTGTTTTTGTGAAAAGGTGAAATTTTAGCTTTGTAACTCAAATCTGTAACCAAATCACTATGGTGCTCAATTCCTCTCATTTTCTGGATTACTGAAGTAGCTTTCAGCATATTGCTACCTTAAATGTTATGCTCATGTTATAAAGCAGGGGAAAAAAGTCAGTGCTTTAAAAATCCTTCCTAACAAGGAAATCTGGCTGTGATCTGGGAAGAGATGGAGCAATGTTTTATGTACAAAATATATGATAATAATAATAATAACAATAAAAATAAAAATAATAATAATGATAATAATAATAAAAAAATCCTCTCCAAATCTCTGTAATGTAGATTTTGAAAATGAACTGGTAAGTCTGAGAAAGAAATGGAATCAAGTTGCAGAATTAGAAAAATTCAAGGGCTCTCTGACCTGTTAAGCCCAAAGAGAGTTTAATTAAAGTTAATTGAGAAATTTAAAAGTTGTAAAAAATATGACAAGAAGGAAAGAGGAAAAAGGACTAGAGAAAAAAAAAACCCAAAACATCTAACCCAGAAGGAAATGAGATAACTGCATGATAAAACTATCCCTTCGTCCCATGATGTGCATGTTCAGTAGATGAATCATTCGGCAGGCGAGTGTTCTGTGTGCTCCCTTTGGCAAAGCTGCGGGCCTGTGCCTGTCTTCTTGCTGCCAGCCAGTGACATTAAAAGGTTGTCACCCTCAGTAACTCCCCCCAGCTCCTCTTTACCCCTCCCACTAGACAGAACGCGCAAAACTGAGATTTCATATATGTTTATCTTACAAGCAATTCCCCCTAATTCCGTCCTGTCAGAGTGCTCTGCATCTGCTGTTCTCCCCTCCTGCCCCCTCAGAGCACCATTTGGGTGCTTGAACTATCCTCAATCGCTTATCCTGAAGTGGGGAAGGCTGTGCCAGCAGAACTGAGGAGTGAGATCTCTTGATAAAATTATGACTTTACAAGTTGTACATGGTCTAGTTTTCAGTTATTTGCATTGCTCACAGACTTTGCAGCTTCTCTGGTAATTCTGGTCAGCCTACAGCAAAGGAACATCCTTGACAGAGTAAGTCACTCTGAGTGAATCAGCTCTGCATCACTCTGAACCACAGAAGTGCATTGTACCTCACTCCAGCTCGGGACTGAGCTCAAGGAACTGCCAAAACCCAAATTTCCACCTCTGTTTACCCAGAATCCATGTGCAGAACGGACATGCTGTGTGCTTATCTTTGCCCTCCTTAGTCAATCCTCAGGCTTTGTTTTCTCAGAGAGATGTGGGTGCAACAGGCTGTTTGTGTGGGTGATGAGCTGTTCCATAGCCCATCTCAAAAGAGAGACAACCTTACCTCAGCATTCATTGGAGACCAGGAAATGCAAAAGGATTTCTTATTTCCTGAGACCTTATTTTCTCATATCAGATTTTTGACTCTCTGTGGTTTAGTATAGGTATCAGACATGGACAAGTTGGTAGTAGACTGATGTTGCTAAACCAATCTCAGTTTCTGGGACATCCAAATCAACCTTAATGTACAGCATATGTATATTTTTTTAGCTGTATGTTCCTAAACCACAAGCCCATGGCTCCTGATGGGAGCAGTACCCAGTGGCGGGACAAGAGGCAGTGAGCATAAACTTAATTAGAGGAAGTTCTACCTGAACACGAGTAGGAACCATTTTACTGTGAAAGTGGCAGAGCACTGGAAAAAACCTCCCAGAGAGGTCGTGGAGTCTCCATCTCTGGATACATTCAAAACTTGCCTGGATGCTGTCCTGTGCAGCCTGTTCTAGGTGATGCTGCTCTGGTGGGGAGGTTGGACTAGATGTTCTCCAGAGGTCCCTTCCAACCCTTATCATCCTGTACTTCTGTGATCTGATAGATATTCCGTTTACCAAATCTTAGATGTTTCCATGGTAGACACCTGAGTTAGCACCTCATGGCCTCCTTGATAGGCAACTAGTGCTTTTAGAACAGAAGTTACTTGAACGAAAGGAAGTGCTTAATTTAGGATGTGGTGAAGTCAACCACAGAAATTATTCCACAGATAATAAAGGGAAAATAGGGTAATTCACTGAGATACAATGTCTGTATTAAATCAGATTAATACCATCTTTTGTATTTAATTTACAGTACGTTTTGTTGTAATTTAGTTGAATATTAAAATACGGTAGGTGTATCAGCTGGTAATACTACTTTAGCAACATACTGTGCAGTAAGAACAATCTTAATGCAGAAGAACTTTCAAAAACCCATTATTTTAAAATCCCCAGTCCACTTATTTCTTTAAATTTGAAATCAAATGAGCAACCTTGCTCTGTCAGAAAGAGTTTGGAATGAACTCACTCTTAGAAGTTTGCGTGGATATCAAAATCTCCAGAATTTGAGTGACTACTTAGCTTCTGTGCCAAGGATTATGTGCTGCTTGATTTTTGAGTCTAGCTCTTTCCTAGCAATTACTGTTTTAACTGGAGTGTAAAATTAGGCATCTGAAAAATTTGTGTCTATTGATTCCAGTAGTGAAGAGGAAAAGGGTCAGATAGCTCTTGAAGAAACTGGCATGTGTAAATATGTGACATGTTGATCAAATAGTATTTATAGCACGTAAATCCCCAATAATATAATGTTACTCATGTTTCACATTTTGGATGGGATGCATAGGAAGAATTTTAAATAGAAGATATATCTGATATGCACCACAAATGTCTTTACATTGAAACTAGAAGCATAGGAGATTGATCTTTTCCACATACAGAAAAAGAAACACTATGGATATGCTACCAGTGTCATTCAAGTGATGAAGTTAAAGATTTTCCTCATCCTTTAATCTGTAGGGATTTTTGGCATTTTTGTAAGTATCCATGCACTTTCTAATGAATATATAAGCACTTTTTTAACTTTTAATGGGGGAAAATGGGAACATATCATTAAAAAACTACAAAACATATGAAAGGTTATATTTAGGAAAAAATTATTGTGTGATATACATCTTCCTTTTTTGTAATCACTCAGTGAAACAAAATGTACATATCTTCTTCTACATAAGTGATCCCCTAAAACAAAGGAAACATCCCATCCTTTTTGTTGAACTTGTGTTCTCATGAAAACATTCTTGTTATATATTGTGTTCTACCTCTCAGACGGTGGTTATACAAATAGGTTTGCTCTGAAACAGAAAACTTCGGCGGGACATCTTGGGGAATAAAAAAATTGGGGAACTCTATATGTTATCAATGTTTTGTCTGTTTCCTTATGCCAGCAGGAGCTGGAAAAAGGCTTCACAGAGTATTGAAGGTTGTCAGGTGTTGTTTTCATAACTCTATGTTTTCTTTTACTTTGGATCAGCTTGGTTTTCCAATTCGTGCATATGCAGCCTATTTTTCTGATGTATAGGCTAGCATTCTGTTATTCCATGAGAAATTGGCTGAATATCTTGGGAAGCCTGGGATGGTTTCCAATAGTTGTTTATAATTAGGAGCATCTCAAGTGGTGGCAGTTTTCACATCAGTGGAAAATAGGAAAAATATTTACTTTTAGTAGTTATTTAATCATCAGCTCTGCTAAACTGTGGGTTTTGTATGTTCTTTTTCATTCTGCTTATTGTGTGTTGCTCTTTTTTCTGGGTTTTTTTTTTTTTCTACACAAGGTTGCAGAATTTCCTGAAGGAGGCTGCCACAAACTAGCTTGAAAATGTCTGTCATAAAACTAATTTACATCTTCTCTCTGTGGCTCCATGGGTTTTGGATCAGCCCTGGAGAAACTGGGCATCTACTTGGAGGAGTTGATTCCTTCCACAGCACAATCAATACTTTATTTGCTTTGCTGATTTATAGAAGGTGCTAGATTAACTAGAACAAGTAATTTGGTATGTACAGCTGAGCGAAGCCATAGTACTCTGAGGGAATCTTAATTGTCATGTTAGTAGCTTTTGCTCCTGTATTTTAAGAAGAAACTGATTCCTCCCTGCAAATTATCAGGATCCAGGGGAATACCATGTGAAATAACTGTAAAGCTTTTGTCCTCAACCTCCTGCTTTACAGTTCTCCAGTCAGGCCAAAGCTAAATTTTACCATCCTTCCTTGACAAGGACAAGAGAGGATGTAGATAGACAATCATCAGTTTTGGCTGGGATATCATCTCTTCTATCTAACAATAGATATCAATATCCTCAATCTAACAGTATCTCCTTTGTTTTATTGTGGGAAGCAAGATCTGGAAAGCCTGCTGTATTCATTGAGGCCAACTGTAGACAGCAGAGACATTTATTGACAAGTCACATACATATATTACATGTGATTGACCCATGTCCACGTACAAGACAACATCTAGATATTGTGCTCAGTTTTGGGCCCCCAAAATAGGAAAGGCTAGGACAAATTCCCTTCTTCCCGGGCTCAACTTACCCCCGATTCTTTACGTCCTCCCCACCAGTGACACAAGGGGACAAGGAATGTGGTTTGGGGTCAGTTCATCACATGTTGTCTCTGCTGCTCCTTCCTCCTGAGGGGTAGGACTCCTCACACTCTTCCCTTGTGTTAGAGAGGAGTCATTCTCATGGCAGACAGTTCTCCACCAACTTCTCCAACATGAGTCTTTCCCACAAGCTACAGTTCTTCATTAACTGTTCCAACGTGAATATGTTCCATGGGGTCCAGACTTTAACAGACTGCTCCAGTGTGGGTCCCCCATGGAGATACAAGTCCTGCCAGCAAATCTGCTCCAGCATGGGCTCCATGCTCTAGAGTTGAAAATCCTGCCAGGAGCTTGCTCCACCACAAGCTTCCCACTGGGTCACAGCCTCTTTCAGGTGTCCACCTTCTCCAGCTTGGGATCCTCCACAGGCTGCAGGAGGAATCTCTGCTCTATCATCATCCTCCATGGACTGCAGGGGGGACATCCTGCTTCACCATGGTCTTCTCCACAGGCTGCAGGGGAATCTTGGCTCTGGCACCTGGAGCACCTCCTCCCGCTCCTTCTTCACCAACCTGGGTGTCTTCAGTGTTGTTTCTCTCATCTTCTCTCTTCTTTCTCTGCCTGATAAAGCTGACCTTAGTTTTTGTTTTGTTTGGTTTTGATTTATTTTTCCATTTTTAAATGTGTTATCACAGAACTGCTACCATTGTTGCTGGTTGGCTCAGCCTTGGCCTGTGGTGAGTCCATCTTGGAGCTGGCTGGGGTTGATTCTGTTGGACATAGGGGAAGCTTTTTGCAATTTCTTACAGAAGCCACCCCTGTAGCCCCCCACCATCAGAACCTTGTTATGTGAACCCATAACACAGATATTTTAGCAGAGAAGCAGTTTGGACTCAGGTTGTTTCTCTCTATCATTCACCGTGAATAAAATGTCTCCTGTCATTGGATGAAGATGAAAATGTGAAAGTCAAATCACCTGAGTATTAGGATGTACAGCATAGATCCCTACATCTGAACTACTTGTCTAGACTCCCACTGCAACTGATAGAGAGAATGAGGCATTTTTGGGATGACATTAATCTCATCTGATGGCAGATGTCTAAAATAGGTTGCCTGGATCATACATAAGAATGTTTTTCTCCACTGGCTATATCAGAATTTTAGATGAATAGCTCAGTTGTAGCTGCCTGTAATAGAGTTGCCCACAGAGTTAAATGAGATCATTCTTATCTGAAATGCCTGCAATTACCCACCACCCCTTCTCCTTGCTCTTTACACCGAGAGCTGTATGACAGACTGAAACCAACTAGCTCTTGAGATCCTTTACCTTTGCAGGTGGTGACACATGAAGCCCTGTGGGAATAATTTGAGGATAGTATGAATTAGTGGGCAAAAAAAGGCTTTGCCCATTATATAGAAGCCATAAATGGCTGACCGAACATTCGGAAACAATTTAATCTTGATAACACAAATGACAATTCTCTCCTACCTGTCATCATAGAATGAATCAGGTGGAAATACTCTCCCCTTTCCCTTGTTTTATGTTCAGTAGTTGACAGCTCATTTTTAAAGGCTTAATACTTCTATGGGTGGGGGAAAGGAGAAGAAGTACTAGGAAAGTACTGGTATTGCAATTATGTACCTTAATCCTCCTATTGGAATGATAATCCCAAATTACTCCTGCTCACAGGAGAATCTTAGGTGATCCTGCCTCAGGTCCCTGCTTATTAGGTCTGTGTGCAGTTCTTCTGAGTACTTTTGATTTATGAAAGAATCACATGCCAGATAGCGTGACAGTAGTTGCAAAATTTCAGGAGCAGGAGAAGGATGCAGTTTTAAGACTGAGGCCTGAATGATCTTCTACATCTCTTATGCAGGGATATGCTCACAAAGCTGCAGGATACCTAGGTGATGGGAAATTAATCATGCTATCTCTGGCTGACGGTTGCAGTGATTAGTGTGCAGAGACCTTTCATATCTCAAAGCACCAGCACATTAATCTGATCAATTTAGGCAAGTGACATCAGTTATATGCAGTCATATTGTAGCAGAAGCCCAATTTTGCAGTGATAGCACTGTGTTAATTTACTGCCTAAGTACAGCAATGGCTTAGGAGAAAACTAATTTTTGACTTAGCTAAAAAACATACAAGTCCCATTTCTTGTTAGAAGCTTTTCATAACTAGATTCAATTGTGTAACTCACAGCAAAAGATTTAATACTTTTGGTCGTGTTCCCATTAAGTCGATGGTAAAACCACAATTTTGCTCTTTATGTTTCATTCAGCAAATAATATATGACTCATGAATTTACTTGTTATTACCTGACAATATTTTTCTGCCATTACCTCCCTTCTCTCCACTGTGTGATTTCCTGTGAATGGTTTGTGACAGAGAATGAAACCACAGCATTTGAAATCAGACTCATTCTGGCCAAAGCTGCATGAGATTTTTCTTCTTTTTGGTTGAATGAACAAGTGACAGTCAGTATGATGTGTATCTGTGAGAAATGGTCATTGAAGATGTCACCAGGTAAGCAAGGAGTATGGAACAGCTAGATGTTTGGAGAAGATAAGGAGAGTCTAGGAGAATTTTTGCAGCTGAAACCTTTTTAGTTTCTTGGTCTAAGCCACTTGAAGGAAAAAGCTTAACATCATGCTTTCTGGTTCAATATTGGGAAACTTTAAGTGTAATTTTTCATCACATTCAATCAAATAATTATACATGAACATGGTAAAAGTAGGAACCATAATTATCATTCTGATTCTGTTGATCCAGAACATAGTTGTCACTGACTTAAAATGAAATATGAGGTCTTTAAAACTTTCCAAATGCAATCAAGGGGGACCACGTGTAATACACATTGGGTGTAAAAATGTCCTATGGGTTTGAATTAATTTTGTGTGTGTGTGTTTGCAATTAAGTGTGATGAGTCTTGCAAATGTAAATGGTTTCAGCACATGGTTTTGTGTAGGTAGAAATGGATTCTGAAAGAATATTTGAAACTGTTGTTTATAAAGTTAGGATTGTGAAGCACTGAACAGAGCTGGTTTTGACATTTCTAACGAAAGACACAAACTGTCATGAATTGGTGCAACTGAGAAGAATGCCAGCAGCTGAAAGGTAATTAAGTCTAAAGAGCAAAAGTGGTAAAATGAAGTTATTGTGTCAAGTTCCCAAAGCTGCACACAACTGGGATGTGTGTGCTGTTGCCAGAACTGCAAACATCAAAAGTAATAATTGGCCTTGTGAGTACAATGGCAAGTGTCTGAAAAAGACAATTATACTTCTGCTTAGACTGAGTGATACATAAAAGCTTTCTCAGAAATTACTTCTGTCTACTTAAATAGGATGGCGTGGATTTGGTGGCTTAAAAATATCTGAAAAGGAAATAAAAGTTTATTTTGAGGTGAAGTTGCTTTTAGCAGAAAGTCGATTCACGCTAGACTAAAGGTATTTGATGATATTTCTTGACACAGTGCTGAGGAACTCCTTGCCTGAGAGCAGTGGGTTCTGATACATAGGTGGAATCAAAGATCAGTCTGACAAACTCTGATTAGAAGAGTCCACGGTGATTAATTCTGTTTCGGGATGTTCCTGAGCCACAAATAACTGTGGATGGTGCAACTCTTCTGGGTCAATCTCTTCTCTTCTTAGAAACAAACAAATAAATAAATTAACAATTAAACAAACATCGTTCTTTCCTCATACTCGTCATTATGTGCATGATACCAAGCTAAATGGAACTTTAATCTGAAGTACATGAGGAAATGTCCTCAAGTATCGCCAGGGTAGGTTTAGTAGGTTTAGAAATTTTTAGGAAAAATTTCTTCACAGAAAGGCTTGTTGGGCATTGGAATGACTTGCCCGGGGGTGTGGTGGAGTCACTATGTCTGGAAGTATTTAAAAGACAGGTAGATGTGGTGCTTAGGGACTTAAGGGTTTTGGTAGGTTAGGTTGATGGTTTGTCTTGATGATCTGAAAGGTCTCTTCCAACCACAACAAGGTCTTTACTTTCTATTGACCTATGAAAATTCTAGTGCTTATCACCACCTAGTATTTCCCTGTTCTGCATAAATAAAGTCATAGGTCTTTTTCTGTAATAGGCTGGCAGTGGGGGAGAACGTCGTGTGGGATGGGAGTTTCAGCAATTTGTCCTTCCATTACAACAGTCACTACTGAATAACAAAGTAATAGTCTCTGCTTGTACCAACCTTCAGACTGCTGGAAGTACCTATAAAGTTTTTGTATTGAACTAAAAGTTGTGTTTCATTCATGTTTGAGAACAAGTTAAACCAATAATTTTTCTCAGCCTGTAGTCCTCAGTTTTCCTCCCTTCTCTTTCTAAAAGAAGCCCTCACTGCATTTCTCCCACATTTCTCAAAGGTTTTGTCTGATCTCTAATTCTGCCATAGCAGATACATTTGAAGATACCACCCATGTAATCATAAAATGCTAATCTGTGCTTTATAACACAGGGATAAGTACTGTTCCCTATAAGACAGAGGAAATTATTTTCATCATGGGCAGGTGCAAGCATCAAGGATGATAGAAATTCTTGTTCTTTGACACTATATATTGTTGTCTTCTCAACTATTCACTGTGATGCTCATTCCTCTTCTAGCTGATCAGGAGGAGTAGGCACTTTTAACGCATGAATAAGCTACTGTTTTAGATAACTTCAGGAAGAGTTCAGTGGCATGTCACTAGCTCTCATATAGATGCCTTAATGTAGTCAGATGAATCCTACCTTGTGAAAGTAGTTCTCTCCTCAGAAAATATTTCTGATTTCCTTTCCACCTGTGACCCAACAAGTAGAGCTGTCTGACTGCTTTGGGAAAGCAAGGCAGCTTTGTGAAGCAGCCAACTGCAATGATGCAAAAGCCTTGTCTTTTCACCATTCCAAAACAAAGCCATGTCAGTAGAGGAGCAACCGTTTCCTTGTACTGATGAGGATTATGCCCATGTTGGCTGGCAGTGGTAATCCTAACTTTTTTTTCCTACCAAAACCCGCAGCAGTAGCTGGGAAAATTTGTTCCTATATAAATGTCAATGGTAGCTGTATGTTTCCTGATGGGGTGAGGTATACTTTTAAAATAATGTTTGCATGTGTTCTTTTTTGTACTTTCCCCCTAATAATCATGATTAATGTTTTAAACAAAACTTGTATTTTCAGATAATCAAACTACGCTGTTGTCATGTGGTTGCAGTACTATATATGCACAGAAAAATACAGTAATTATTAGAAGTATTCCTTTCAGCTTGAATAGGAAGATTAATATGTATAGGAAACCCATTAATTTGTTAATTTAAATAAACACTCCCTATAGCCTCCTGATTAATTTAGTCCATAATGCTCTGGACCTCCTGGAGTCAGAAATAAAGGATCAGTGTGTACTGGGTGTACGAGTGACTTCCATGCCTTTGGTTTTAGTATTTCACAAAGTCTATCCATTGAAATATGCCGTCTATCGAATATAAAAGTCTATTCAGCACAAGAAGTGCTCCAGCAGTGCCAGGCTCCCCCCTCCTGCCCCAAACCCACCAGGCCAGAGCTCACTGTGCAACACACATAGAAGCTGTTGGACATTTCCAAATCCTGTTGTACACACTTACAGCTACCCATGCTGATAGGAAGAAATGAAATTGCATCTGGATAAACACCTATTTCATCAAAGGTGGAAAGTGGAAAGAACTTAATTAGTGTTTTGGGCTTAAAGGACCCATTGTTCTATCTGGAAGAAAAGCTCTTTGAACATTATCGCCCTAGCAACCATGGCACTCTCAACTCCACAACACCCTCTGAAAGGTCCCAGGGTGCAGTCCTGTTTTTTCCCTGATGTTTTTTATCACTAATCCTGCCATCAGCATGGCAAAGGGCAAGTTCAACATCCTTTTCAAAGTAGACCATTGCTACTGCAAAATTAACTACAGAAGCTGCCTCTGCCAAGCGAAGGCAGGGAGTTGAAAGACTGAGGGGAGCAAGATGAGATGGAGTTGTGGCTTTGATCTTCTTTATTCACTCACATCAATTCCATGCGGAGGGTGAGCACCACAATAACTGTACTGACATACCTTGCTTGCCTCCTACGGCATGCCAGGATGCTTTCTGGATTTTGCCTGTTCTGGAAGGAAGTCTGCAAAAGCAGTCCCCTGAAAGTCTGAATCAGAGCAATACACTAGAACAGACACAACTACACCGACATTCCTGGCTATCTGTGAGAAGATACACACTGCTGAGACATCCTCAGCATGGTGCACAACCACAGGCACAGTGCACAACCACAGGCAAGCACACATTTCTTGATGCTGTTTCTGGCAGTGCATTTATTCCTCTGCAACGCTTCCCACCAGCCTGTGAAAACCGGGGGCCTTTGCTCTACAGCATTAAAAACTCAGAATTTACTCCAGTGTACTATGTGCTGTTCTTCAATTCCATCTACTATAGGAAGATGGCTCTATCATAACTTTTGACAACAAATGACTTTTCAGAGACAGAGTGAGTAACAATTCCTGCATTTGTGCTTCCAAAACTTCTCACCTAGTTCTTATTCATCTGGCTGCTTCTGTGTCTTCCCAAGCAGCTGCTATGTTTTCTGTCTGGCTTTCTCTGCTATCGCTCCTTGCTGCTGTTGCGTTCAGCTTTGCTGCTCCTCTCCCAAGTTCCCCGACTACTCCTGAGTCTGTTGCATATTTCAGGTGTTACTCTGAGCTCCAACTGTCCAGCATAACTGCTGTTAGGGCTGCCTGCTTCACCTGCAGGGATTCTCCCTGAAGAATATTTGTGTGGCTCAGGAAATGCCATAATTCAGTAGAGCAGGTAGCAATCTTTCTAGCTATTAATATTAATCCAGGCCTTGGCATCAAGTCAACAAGCTGTGCTGCCTTCTCACTGAGGTCATGTACAGTGAAATGATTGGTCGTTCTTCGTTATTAATTAAATATTTCATTTTAGGTCAAATTAAATTGGGAAACTTTTAAATGATCCAAGTGCTTTTTTGTTGTTGTTTTTTTTTTCTTCTTCTTCAGTGTGACTGTTACATTAAAAAAATTACTTTCACAGTCCTACTGAAGATGACATTTTTTACTTTCCCTCCATTATCATCTGACACCAGCAACATTTAGTCACAGTTTTAGACTTGATTGTGGTCCCATTTGTGCACAGGTGGGATAAAATCACCTTCTTAATTCTAAATCTCTGCAAACTGTAAGGGAAGGTTGGAAGACAATAACCAGAACACCAAAAAAGAATGAGCACTGAGACCTGACGTGTTGGCAGGGCTCAGAGGGTTGTAGCGGTGCAGAGTCTAGTTGAAGGTCTGTAGCTACCTACCAGTGTGTCCCAGGGAGCAGTACTGGGTCCAGTATTATTCAATGTAAGCATCAATGACCTGAATGAGGGGACAGAGTGTACCTTCAGCAAGTTGTCTGATGATAAACTAGGAGGAGTGATAAATGAACCAGAAAGCTGCACTGACATTCAGCAAGACCTGGACAGGCTGGAGAGTTGGGCAGAAAGGAACCTACTGAAATTCAACAAGGCAACTGTAGGGTCCTGCACTTGGGGAGAAATAACTCCAGGCATCAGTACAGGTTAGGGGTTGACCTGCTGGGAAGCAGCACTGCAGAGAAGGACCAGAGGGACCATATCTAGAGTCCTGTGTCCAGTTCTGGGCTCTTCTGTTCAAGAAAAACAGAAAACAGAGAGAGTCCAGTCAGGACTACAAAGATAATTAACATATTGGAGCATCTCTCCTATGAGGAAAAGCTGAGACAAATTGGTTTATTTAGCCTGGAGAAGACTGAGAGGTCATCTTATCAATGCTTATAAATATCTAAAGGGTGGGTGTCAAAAGGATAGAGGCAGATTCCTTTCCGTGGTGCTCAGTGACAGGACAAGAGGCAATGGGCATAAATTTGAACAGAGGAGGGACTTCTTTACTGTGTGGGTGGCAGAGCACTGGCACTGGCTGCCCAGGGAGGTTGTGAAGTCTCCATCTCTGGAGCTATTCAAAACCCACCTGGACACAATCCTGTGCAACCTGCTCTAGGTCATCCTGCTTGAGCAGGGAGACAGGATTAGATGATCTCCAGAGGTCCCTTCCAAGCCCAGCCCTTCTGTGAATCTGTGATTATGTGATTCTTTTACTACTATACAAAGATGTTGTTTTGTAACTAGCACATAATGGGTATATTTCCCTCCCACAACATGCCATAGGATCAGTAAAAGAAGGATCCAAAATGTAGATCAAAGTGCACCTACCTGGTGGATGCCTATTAGGACTTCCTATTATCTATATGTTTGGAAAAAAAACCCATAAAATTGCAGATATAGCTATATCTACAACACTTCTGTAAGCTGAAAAAAGCAAAGGAAGAAATAGCTTCTTTGAAAAAAGCAGAATGCTTGTCCACTTTAAACACTCCAAAGTCTGAATTCTGAGGTCCTTTGTATAGACAAAGCTGCATTAGATTTCTTTTGTCTGAGACTGCAGAAATAAAATTAATTTTTTAACTTGTTTATGCATTTTTCAGCACTTAGTTTTCATTCCTGTGTTTGCAGGAATGGACCTGAAGTTAATTTCCATAGTCAGTTTTATATTTCACACAGCAACAGTGAAGCAAAACAATAGTTATGAACTAGAAAAATATGTTTATAGGAACAAAGAAATGGGCACAGATAATCCAATGCAAGAAAGCACCTGAAATTATTTTTACATTTTGTTTGTTAAGATGGACTATAATTCACAAAGAAAATTTCCCTTGAAACAGGAGAATATAACATATTTCCCTTCTCCAAATAAGATATGTGAAGTAAGTTCTAGCATTGTATAAACCAGAGAAAAAGACTCCAATGAACCTTCTGCAATAACATCCAGGTGTTCTTCAGAAATTTCATGAGACAAACGTGGGATGTGCAGGCTGAGCTTCTTCACAGCGTGCTCTGTGAACATATGCTGTGAGGACATAATGCAAATTTGACAGTAACTGAAATCGGAGCCAATGGAAAACAGAAGTTGTGAAAGATGACTCGTGTACGGCAACATGGACAGCTCAGCCAGCTCCTAAAATAAAATGTCCAGATAGGCTCAATCTGTGATAACGAAACATTTGGCTAAGTCAATTAACACTGAGTTATTATTGACTCCTACTCACACTGGGGCACCCTCCATCAATAGAGCCTCCTTTGCAGAGCAGCTACTTACCCAATAGCCATACATCCTTCAGCCCTTTGGAACTGACCCGATTGCATTTCATGCCATTTTTAAAGTCTTTCCCGTAGCCCCCCCAGTTTTCAAGATCATTGTTGGTTTTGCCAAACACCCTTGGCCAATTTTAACTTTTAGAATTTGGTTCAATATTTCTTGAAGGGAAGGGAGATGTTTCTACTACCTTTAGGAAGCATGAAGTCAGTCTCTTTATAATCAGTTTATCCCGGAAAGAGTTGACCGGTATCAAGATAGTTAATCTGCATCAGCAAAATCATGGAGCCTGTTCCACAAAACCCAGCTTGGAACAATGACATGATTAGTAAAGTCAGTTATTGTGGTGGACTGATCATTTCCAAATCAGTCCCTGTGCTTCCCCATTGCTTTTTTCTTATTAATCTAGGTCGGTTTGGATACTTTATGAATTTGTATTTATATTCTGTATTTAATTGTTTTTACCATTAATAATTCATAAAGCAATAAAGTTATAGATCAGTACAACAATATGCATAACAAAAGAATGAAAATTTTAAAATATAATAAATAATTATGAAGACAATTGAGAGTATGTGTTATATGACTCAAGCTGTATTTTTTTCTACATTCCGTATCCTTACCATAGCGGGATGTGTTAGCGCTACCAGGGTACTTTGATATTTCTAGTCCATGTACATTAAGAATGAGGTGTATAGAATTTTTGATATAGATATGTATCTGAACACATTTTTCTTTCTTCACAGCTAGGAGATTTATCTTAGTTTCACAGTGGGAAACCTTCAGATATCTCTGGTGAAATTCCAAGGCTGAATGAAATGATCAGCCTTTAAAACTAACCTCAAATCATGACCTGAATGTCACACAAAATTTTAGGGAGTGGAGTTTCAGGAGAAATGCAATGTTTTTCTAGAAAGCTTCCTTCCTTCCTTCCTCCTTTCCTCCCTTCCTTCCTCCCTTCCTTCCTTCCTTCCTTCCTCCATTTTTGTTACTTCTGGGCTCTTTGTCTTAGTAATACTGCAGAGTGGGATTTTCTCAAGAAATTCTACATCTGACAAATGGATTTGATTACTTTTTTTTCTTAAATTGAACTTAGAGTCAGTGGTGATGTTCTCACCAGTGTTCTGAGCAAAAAATAGTAAACTTTATCAATGAAAAATTCCTACTGTGTTTTCCAATTTTTATGTCACAATAACATTGTTTATTATTTCAGATCTACTAGTTTGGTTTATATCTTCCTTCAAATGTGCCAAACTAAAGTTCCTGCTGCTTCTAATTAAGAGTTTTTTCACTGCTTTACATGATAGGTATCACTGAGGTGAACAGACGTCTTTCCTTGCACAGATTATTTAAAGAAATTCTGAATAATTTTGTGTTGAAAAGAGAAAAGTCTGGGATACGAAGAGTTTGAGAAAGAGTGAAATTGGCAAAGTCATAATGTAGGCATGTCCAAGCTCAAAGAGAACCACTCACTCACTATAAACATGCCCTTTTCTCATGGAAGATGCATCTTAATCAGTTAATACCATGTGAGTATCAAAGCACACATGGATCTTCCTTCTCCGCAGTGTCCTTCTGATATCTTCTCTGGTGATGACTGATGACTAGATAAGAATATGACACAATAGGTCCAAGGACTAAATCTTCCAGGACTCCTATTTTTAGGTGCTAAGGAAAGACATCCAGGACTCTGCAGGCAACTCTGTTTCTATTTATAATCAGCATCCCTTTCTTCAGCTGAGCACTCCAGTTTAAAAGCCATGTGATGCTTAATGCTACATAAAACTTTTCTCCTAAGATCATTAAAACCTTAAAAGTATGCAGAATTTGTGTTTAGGCAAATGACCTAGTTAAATCCCTTCTCTAACCAAAGTAAGATTAGAGTAATTCTAAAATATCATTTAGTTACGGCAATAGGGTGTTAATCCTTTATAAGTTATTGTCTGTTGTGTGTACATTTTAGAGACTTGCATTTTGTACCCAGATAAATCCTCCATACACCTAAAGGGAAGGCATATCAGGGATGTTTTTGTCTCTATCCCCATGGGAATTCCTCCTGAGGACACTTTGCTGTACGTGCTGGAGCCATTCCCTATATTTCACTGGGCAAACACCAGGGATATAGGAAGGACAGAGTCAGATACAATATGTTCATTAGGTTTAAAATGCAAATTCACTGTTGAGAGAAGCTGTATTTGAGATGTAGCAGAGGATTGTATTGTCCTCTGCTTTCTATACTCCTTCAAAGCTAAAGAAGCTTTTATTTTGGTGCTCTACTTGGCAAACTGCTTTGGAGTCCATCAACTTTCTCTGGAGTCTGTCAAGCTACCCTACCTGTTCATTAATTTTTTCTGTTCATGTTCTTTTGAAGAGGGAAGCTTCACATATTCCTGTACAAGCAATAACAGGTCACTGTTTAATCCCTTGGACCTCTGCAGCAGTAATTTACTTTGCTTGCTGCTTTTTCCTTCCCTTACTCGCCCCATCCTCCCACCCCATGCTTTATAATTACATTAATTACATGCATATAAAAATATGCTGTCTCTTTGACATTAATTACTTGACAGTGAAGATTAATGAACTTTGTAAAATGTTCAGTGTTGCACATTCATAAATGGCTAACAGTGTGCCTGGGTCACTGGCATAGTGGGAACTCAAATAATGACCACAGAAAAGTTTCCTGCTAGCAGCCAAGAAAAAAACCAAAACACCACCAAAATGAATAGAAGCAGCTTGGTATACAAAGTGCTATGAAAAAAATTTTTGCAGAGGAAATTTTCACCCTGTGCAACTGTTTTCCACTAGAACAGGCAGTTTGTAATGCAGGGGTTTTTGCCCTAATGGTCCTTAATTCTGTTAAAAGTTTGCTCCTCAGGTTTCTCCCTACACCTCAAGTCTTTTTCTTCACATTTCCATTTCTTTAGGAAGGAGAAAACCTATCACTGAGCAGAGTAATGATAGCATTGTCCTCACAAATCTGTCAGGGTTTTCATAATTGTTTGACCAGATATACTTTTCTAAACCAGAAGACATTAACAGTGCTATAACTGGCTTATTATTAAGAACAGAGCTGCACGTCTACTAAATGCAATATTAAGAAAGTTGAAGAAAAGTGCTTCAAACATCAATGTGGCCAAGACAATTCTGTAATTTCCTCAAATTACCCTGTGTAGGCTAAATTGTCCCTGGTACTGGGAAGTCTTCTGGTAGGCAGCCCACTAAAACTCCACAGGGGCCATTTTCCTGCATCTGCTTCTCATGTGCTGCTGAGGTGAAGAAGATTAGTGAAGCACAAAGAAGAAGAAAGCTCAATTCTTCATGTGCTTGTGGACCCACGACAAACAGTTTGCAGGCACTGTAAGTTCCAGAAACTGCACAAGTGATTACATCTGTCTCGAAACAGGACTGTGTTGAGGCATGCCACATGTCCTGGCACTGCAAGCCCATAGAATATAAAGCCACACAAAATAGTCTCACACAGGCTGTAGTTGACTTAGCTGGTACTTTTGGTCAGTACTGGAACAAATAGATGTGCATCTGAAAGTCGTTATCACCACTGGGCTTCTATAGGTACTTCTATAGGTACAGTAAATGAGCATTCTTTCCTCCACATAATAATTGTGTGGCTCTGTGTGTGTGCGTTTGACTAAGATTATGCATGGGTGAAAATCCCATAAGAATAAACCACAGCCTCAGTAGCTAAGGAAGCCAAGCTTTGGAGGTACCAGCAGCATATTACATGGAAGCTCCCCTGAAAAATATATAATTCCTGGTATACCATGATTGTCAGGTTACATATAGACAGAAAAATTGGGTCATTCCTGTCTCAAATTCCAGCTTGACATAAATACATGACATAGATAATATGTAATGGTGTACTAAAACATTTTAGCCACTGTTTGCAAGTACGGTCAAAGTCTCTGTGTAGTTAATTTCATCTGAAATTCTGTTAAGTGCTGCCATTTGTAATATAAAGTCAATACAATTATTCTCATCTACCCATTTAAGCATACAGTTCTGCAGGATCAAGACACTTTTAAAGCAAAATATGAGATGTATTTGAAATTCTCTATAATTTGAGACAAGTTTTATTTTACAGAAATAGATTTGAGAGAGAGAGAGTAGTGGAGCAGGCTGACCACAGAGACGTTGTGGAGTCTCCTTCTCTGGAGATATTCAAAACCTTCCTGAACATGATCCAGAGCAACCTGCTTTAGGTGATCCTGCTTGAGCAGGGGCGGGATTGGACTAAATGATCCCCAGAGATCTCTTCCAACCACTGCCATTCTGTGATTCTGTGATGCGATATGTTCTTAAAGCTGTTCTCTTAAATTATATCACCTAGTAAAATTAAAGCCAGTTTTGATGTGTATGATGTCATAGAAAGAAAAAAAAGTAAGATGACCTATTTTCAGTCACTTTCTGATTACTAGATTTCTTTGTCAGCTGCTTTAAAAATGCATTTTTGTGTTTGATGCTGCTTCACAGACTTTATTTGTTTCACCACAACAATCCCATGTATTAGGGAAGTAACATTACCCTGCTTTTATAGCCTTGGTACTGAGTAAAAGTCACAAATTGGTGGCAAAGCTGAGAGATGAATCCTGACTCTGGGGTCTCAGACAGATAACCTTACAACTGTAAGGTTAGGAAGGATGTGTTCTTATAGTCATGTATACAGGGACTCATCTCTAAGTGCGTGGGCATGTACATTGCCTTCCAAGGGACTGTATTTTATGTTTGCAACTGGCTATAGTTTTTCTAGAACTAAGTCTTAATATTTAGTGGAGTCCATTCTAGCAGTAGCTCACTGCATCACCACTCTCCTTAAGGTTCCCATGAAAGACTTTTGTTTGGTCCATCTTCCTGCATAAGTACATTGTGGTTAATTATTTATATTATTGCCGTTCTCTCTTCTTTTGGATGACTCATTCTGTAATTGATAGACATTTTTCAGATAAAGTGTTCAGGAAAATTATGCTTGAACTTAGACATTGTTAGGTTGAATTGTACGGATTTGTTTAGCTATACAGCTCATATGCACCAGTGTGATTACTCAAAGTATGAATGAATCACTACTAGCCCATTGCTCATCATTAATTCCAGAATAACACCAGTTGTCTGCTCTAGGAAGGGAAAAAGTGGTATTTGAATTAGTTTGTACACAAACGAATCTCCGATCCCAATGTTACACATGTAGTAGCAAGGGCTAACATTAATTATGCATGGAAGGTTTTGCAAAATCAGGCCCAAGATCTTTCCTCAGAGCGCAAACCTCCTTTTTCTTAATGGGTAGAGGTATATTTAGTCTGAGCTTCCTAAAATGAATGTCTCAATTTTTGAGAGCCAATTTGAGCTACTTCAAAGGAACTCCAATTTACATAGGCTGCACAAGGAATGGCTTTTTGAATATATAAATCAGGGTCAATTTAGTTGTTTCACACTGGACACCTAGAACACTCTTGAATCTTTTAAAATATTATAGA